>SJYV01049435.1:0-15611 GCA_006410875.1 Neotragus pygmaeus | reverse complement strand
CTGTCCACAACTCCAGCCCTGGGAGCTCTGAGCACTCCCAGTGCCGCGTCTGCTAGCAGGTCATTTTCACCCTCACAGACTAGAATCACATGTTCCATGGGCTACGGAGGCTGAGCCTGGACTGCAAGGAGATCCAACCAGTCCATTCTGAAGGAGATCAACCCTGGGATTTTTTGGAAGGAATGATGCTAAAGCTGAAACTCCAGTACTTTGGCAATCTCATGTGAAGAGTTGACTCATTGGAAAAGACTATGATGCTGGGAGGGATTGGGGGCAGCAGGAGAAGGGGACGACCGAGGATGAGATGGCTGGATGGCATCACGGACTCGATGGACGTGAGACTGAGTGAACTCCGAGAGATGGTAATGAACAGGGAGGCCTGGCATGCTGCAATTCATGGGGTCGCAAAGAGTCAGACACGACTGAGCGACTGAACTGAACAATTTTATCCAGTATTTGTTCCCAAGGTTCTCAAGAGAGAAGGCCAGAGGTTTTGCATCCAAATTTAATGCTGCCGACTGATGGATAATGGCAATCAACTAATTACGGTGTGGCTGTGGAGATTTTTAAAAAGCAGCAGAACTCTAATTTATAATCATGGATTGCCTGATGATTATTTTAGGACATACGTGCCTCCTTCTAGAAAAAGCATGCACATTCAGTCACATCCAACTCTTTGTGACCCTATGGACTGCAGCCTGCCAGGCCTCTCTGTCCATGGGATTTTCTAGTCAAGAATACCGGAATGGGTTCCAGGGGATCTTCCTGACTCAGGGATCGATCCCAAGTCTCCTGCATCTCCTGCACTGACAGGCAGATTCTTTACCACTGAGCCATCTGAAAAGCCTTCTAGAAAAAGCAATGCTTCTCAAATGTATTCCCATCATAAAGAACCCCCTGCTGCTCTGCTCCAAAAGCAAGTTGTTTCTGTGACTTCTTTTCCTATTCCAAGTCTGCCATCTAGAACTTCCCAACATCTCTCTCCTCACCTGCCCTGCCAAACTGCTGGACAACACCCTCCACACTTGCTGTCTTTGCCCCCTCATCTCCCGCTAGATCCTCAGCCTAGAATTTGTCTTCTCAAGCCATCTCAACAGTAAACAAGTTCTTGTTAGTGACAAATATCATTAAACGTAATGGACAATTTTCAGCCCTGATCTTCCTCTAGGCAGTGACATGGCTCTAGATTCCCTCTCTGCCCAGAGTTTCCATGCAACACAACTCCACGGTGTTCAGCAGAACATAAAGACACAGAGAAAGAGCCCACATCACTGAAGTCAGATCACCCATGCTTAAATCAGCTCTGACAGACACCAGCTCTGTGACAGTCTATAAGGCACACAACCTCATTTGGACTCCACACACATTTTTCATCCATAAAATGAGGGATAGCAGTAGCACCAAACTGTCAAGATGACGAAATTGATTTAATATATAAAATGGCACATAAAATAATGCCTGGTCCACAGTAACGAGGGGGCTTCCCTGGTGGCTCAGATGGTAAAGAAACTGCCTGCAATTCGGGAGACCTGGGTTCAATCCCTAGGTCAGGAAGATCCTGTGGAAAAGGGAATGGCTACCCACTCCAGTACTCTGGCATGGGAACCCCATAGGCAGAGGAGCCAGCAGGCTTCAGTTCATGGGGTCACAAAGGGTAGGACATGACTGAGCGACACACACACACACACACACACACACACACGTATACACACACACACAGGAACTGCCATATACATTTTAGATTTTATCATTTTTTCATTAGAGTTTTCTTCCTATTTCTCTGGTCCCTCTTTGTTTGTGTTTATCAAGGTTTGTTCCTAGATTCTCTCCTTCCCCCCACCAGCTACAGGGTCCTGCTACTTGCTGATAAAGCCTGAAAGTCATCTCCAGCCCACACCTAGTTCTTAAACTTTAAACGTCCATATGCAGCTGCCTACCGGATATCTCAAATTCGACACATCCACAAATGAATTCATATTTGTTCCAGGCCTGTTCCTCCTCCAGTGTTCCCGTTCTCTAAAACAGCAACCACCACCTACACAGTCATTCAAGCCAGAAACCAGGGATTGTGTCTGCCTCTGTAGTTCCCTCACCTTCCAAATGCATACAAGTCCTGCAGATTCTGTCTTCCTCCTAAATATTCCTTGAACACAACCATCTTCTTGCCTTCTAACTCTGCAGCGCCTAGTCCAGGGTGCTGCTATGTCTCTCTGGACCATTGCAAAAGCCTTCTTGTCTCTTCACCGTTGAACTTACCCTTCTCTAAACATCTTCCATATGGCAAAGGTGGCTTTCTTCTAACCCTCAAACCTGATCGTGCCTCCAACCCTTCACTTCCAGCTCTTCTACACCATAATGAATATGGCATGTGAGGCTTTTCATGATAGAACCTGGACCCTGCACGTTTCTTAAGTCTCATTTGTATTCTCCTCTCTCTTCCAGGGAGAAGGCAATTGCAACCCACTCCAGTACTCTTGCCTGAAAAATCCTATGGACGGAGGAGCCTGGTGAGCCGCAGTCCATAGGGTTGTGAAGAGTTGGACATGACTTAGCAACTTCATGTTCACTTTTCACTTTCATGCATTGGAGAAGGAAATGGTAACCCACTCCAGTGTTCTTGCCTGGAGAATCCCAGGGACAGGAGAGCCTGGTGGGCTGCTGTCTATGGGGTCGCACAGAGTCGGACACGATTGAAGTGACTTAGCAGCAGCAACAGCAGCTCTCTTCAAATCTTTGTCACCGCTAGACTCTTACAGATGCTGTTGCCTCAGTCTAAAACCTTCTTCCACTTCACCAACCTCCTTCCTTTATCTGGATAATTCTTACCCAGCCAACTTTACTCAAGGAGATGTTCTCTGACACCTAAACTATATTTGGTACTCTTTTAATGTGCTCACAAAAAATGCTTCAGCCCTCCTCCCAGTAATATTTATATTTATATAAATATTTAAAGTTAATATTCAAATAAATTATATAATTTATATATTTACTAAGTGTGATACATGCTATGAAGTGTACTGTTTGTGTCACTCACAAACTCTGATCTTACAAGGACAAGACCTTCTCTGAGCTCAATGTCTAGAATAACAGGCATTCAAATGTTTATGTGTATATGTATATATGTATAGATATATATGTGTATGTTAGTCATTCAGTCGTGTCTGACTCTATGTGACCCCATGGACTGTAACCCACCAGGCTTCTCTGCTCATGGAATTCTCCAGGCAAGAATACTGGGATGGGTTGCCATTCCCTTCTCCAGGGGATCTTCCCAACCCAGGGATTGAACCTGGGTCTCCTGTATTGGCAGGCAGATTCTTTACCATTTGAGCCACCAGGGAAGCCTGTATATACACAGAGAGATCATTACTAACAGAAAGAAGTAAGAGGGAAGAGGAGAAAAGATAGTTCGATTTTCTACATGCACTCACCTGTTCAGTTAGAAAATCAGATTCTCTGCAGCACTTACTGTCACTGCCCATCTCTACACATCAACCTGGTAGCTCCAATGTCATCTCAATAACTCTGACCCAGTGAAAGGTAACTCAATGCCTGGGATAAAGTTGACACATGCTTTGATTTGATCGTGCATACTCAGTTGCTTAGTTGTGTCCAACTCTTTGCAAGTCCACCAGGCTCCTCTGCCCATGGAACTTTCCAGGCAAGAATATTGGAGTGGGTTGCCATTTCCTACTCCAGGGCATCTTCCTGACACGGAACATGTGTCTCTTGAGTCTCTTGCATTGACAGTCAGATTCTTTACCACTAGTGCTACCTGGAAAGCCCTTAAACAGTTATTAATAATTGTCTGTAGGTGATAGACTATCTTAAGTGTAGAAGTCTTTTCAAATTAAGAGATCACAAAACTGTTAGAAGCTAATGCTAAAAACCATTTGCAGCTAATATGTTGAAGACAATGGTATATAAACACTATGTGAAAAATGATTTTTCAAATGTAAAACCTGCCCTAGAGTATAAGGTAACAAAGAACCAGATAATATTCCAACAGATAGAAGTGACAGGCTAAAAAATAAGTTGGGATTTTTAAAAATCATTTTGCTTTTTATCTTCTTGCTCTCTTTTCCTCTTTTTCTTCCCTGTCTCTCTCTGCAATTGATAATACCTTACACAAGTCATAAAATGTCAGAGATGCCCCCTGAGTTGATGCCCCCTGATTTGTCAAAAGAAATCAAATGCATATTAAAAAATTTCTAACATAAAAAGACAAGCATAATTCCTGTTGAAACCAGTGTAAGAGCAAATAATAAATGTATGAACAAAAAATGCCATATAATAACCTTTAGAAAACAACTAGAACATGAAATTACTTTTATAAATTAATGTCAGATAATTTCTAAGTCAGGGCAGAATCAATTTCATGGAAGAGAGATAATTTTTAAAGTTTAAATTGCTTTCTTTTAATGATCTGTGTATTTTGGGAGAGCTAAACCATTGTGACTAACTCTAGAACTTGGTCTTAACTGTTTGAGACCCAGCTTAAGCAGAACTGAATGTTTTAACTGAAGCTTGACAACTCTACTTTCTCCTATAAGTGATTCTTGAGAACTTGTCTGAAGGGTCTAGCAAAAAGTTAGAGGCACCCACAAACCCTTGGATAGACGGTATTATCCAGGAAGATAACATGTAGAGAACTTACCCAGGAAATGCTTCCACTGTTATCAAGTATACAGTTTTGGAAGGGACAAATATAGAATCACACACAGAGAGGAGATATGTTCATGCAGACTTACCAAAAGAAGCCTGTGTTCAATAACACTCCAGGGAGCTTTCACTAGTCACACTGTCTAAAATTGTAACCCTCTACCACACTATCCAATTCATTTCCCTGCTTTAATTTTCTCCTTGACCATTTCCAACATGTGATATACAATATATTGTACTTATTCTTCTGGTTTAAATCTGTCTGCTTCACCCAGAACATAAGGTCATAAAGTCAGAGATGATTTTTAGACCACTGCATTCATCACTGTATCCTCACATCTAGAAGAGGACCTGGCACGCAATAGTGCCCTGTAAATATTTGCTGAGTGAATAATCCTATCCTATGGTAACTTATGGCAAGTCATAGGGCAATTTATGGTGCATCCAGATTACCTTTACCTCCACATGGTAAGTTTAATGTAGCAAGAAGTTTCAGTTCAGTTCAGTCGCTCAGTCGTGTCCAACTCTTTGTGACCTCTTGGACTGCAGCACACCAGGCCTCCTTGTCCATCACCAGCTCCCAGAGATAACTCAAACCCATGTCCCTCGTTTTGGTGATGCCATCCAACCATCTCATCCTCTGTTATCTCCTTCTCCTCCTGCCTTCAATCTTTCCCAGCATCAGAGTTGTTTGCAATGAGTCAGTTCTTCCCATCAGGTAGCCAAAGTACTGGAGTTTCAGCTTCAGCATCAGTCCTCCCAATGAACACCCAGGACTGATTTCCTTTAGGATGGACTGGTTGGATCTCCTTGCAGTCCAAGGGACCCTCAAGAGTCTTCTCCAACACCACAGTTCAAAAGCATCAATTCTTTGGCGCTCAGCTTTTCTTATAGTCCAACTTTCACATCCATACATGACACTGGGAAAACCATAGCTTTGACTAGATGGACCTTTGTTGGCAAAGTCATGTCTCCACTTTTTAATATGCTGTCTAGGTTGGTCATAGCTTTTCTTCCAAGGAGTAAGCATCTTTTAATTTCATGGCTGCAGTCACCATTAGCAGTGATTTTGGAGCCCCCCAAAATTATAAAGTCTCTCACTGTTTCCATTGTTTCCTCATATATATATTTGCTATGAAGTGATGGGAACAGATGTCATGATCCTAGTTTTCGGAATGTTGAGTTTTAAGCCACCTTTTTCACTCTCCTCTTTGACTTTCATCAAGAGGCTCTTTAGTTCTTCTTTGCTTTCCACCATGAGGGTAGTGTCATCTGCATATCTGAGGTTATTGATATTTCTCCTGGCAATCTTGATTCCAGCTTGTGCTTCATCCAGCCCAGCATTTTGCGTGATGTACTCTGCATAGAAGTTAAATAAGCAGGGTGACAATATATAGGCTTGACGCACTCCTTTCCCTATTGGGAACCACTCTGTTGTTCCACGCCCAGTTCTAACTGTTTCTTCTTGTCTTGACCTGCATACAGATTGCTCAGCAGGCAGGTCAGGTGCTCTGGTATTCCTATCTCTTTAAGAATTTTCCAGTTTGTTGTGATCCACACAGTCAAAGGCTTTGGCGTAGTCAATAAAACAAAAGTAGATGTTTTTCTGGAACTCTGCTTTTTCTATGATCCAGTGGATGTCGGCAATTTGATCTCTGGTTCCTCTGCCTTTTCTAAATCCAGCTCGAACATCTGGAAGTTCATAGATTAAATTTGGAAGCAGTTTTCTGCACTTGCAATAGAGGTTGATAATTACTTTGATCACCCAAGAAGGCAAATCATACCTGAATCTCTTCAGATGGATACTTCAGGTGAGGCTCAAGGCCTCTGTCTATACTTGCATGAGTGGTTGTCTAGAACAAGGCGGGTTATAAGTCTCTTTGTATTTGAGAGTCAGAAAAATGAAACTGCCTCATACCACAGAGAGAATGCAGAAATGGAAAGTGGTAAAAATTCTGAGTCCATAAGATGGTGGACATCTGCACCAGACGTGATTGTATAATCCAGCAAGTTTGCCCCAAGAAGAGGGACTATTGCATCTAGTCATTATATCAGCACATCAATCAGGAGCTGGCACAGAAGACAGAGAGAATGGACATGTGGGCACAGAGCAAGTGGGGCAGGGAAGGGTGGGTCAAATTGGGAGAGTAGCATTAACATACACACACTGCTGGTGCTGCTGCTGCTGCTGCTAAGTCGCTCAGTTGTGTCCAATTCAGTGACCCCATGGACTGCAGCCCACCAGCCTCCTCCATCCATGGGATTTTCCAGGCAAGAGTACTGGACTGGGGTGCCATTGCCTTCTCCAAACATACACACACTACCACGTGTAAAGCAGATGGCTACTGGGAAGCTGCTGTGTACAACACAGGGAGCTCAGCTCAGTGCCCTATGATGACCTAGAGGGATGGGATGGAGGGGGAGGAGGGAGGAGGCTCAAGAGGGAGGGTGTGTGTGTATACATATACCTGATTCACTTCGTGGTACAGCAGAAACACATAACACTATAAATCAATTATCCTCCAATAAAAAAAGAGAGAGCTGATGCAGAGCACCCACTTTATCTTCAATTGTCAGTCCCCACATAATGAAAGAAAGTGCTCTCTACTTCTCTCGATCACCAGATGAGTCAGTCTGTGGGAGCAAGCACTGATGCTGGGAATGCACTGAGGCTAAAATATCATCTAGAATCCTCTACCTGGCATGCAAGCTCCCATTCCTCCGTCCAAATATTCAAATACTAACAGACCAGTTAGTTTCATGCTTATCATATATGCTTTCTCAAGATTTACCTATTTGCCTTTTTTCTATGGGTCACAAGATACCCTGGAGAAGGAAATGGCAGCCCAGTATATCTCAGTATTCTTGCAGAGAAAATCCCATGGACAAGAGGAGCCTGGTGGTCTGCAGTCCATGGGGTCGCAAAAGAGTCACACATAACTTAGTGACTAAACAATAGCAACAAGTGTCCAACTGCTCAAATTCTGGTTTCCTTGAATTGTGGTGTTGGAGAAGACTCCTGAGAGTCCCTTCGACTGCAAGGTGATCCAACCAGTCCTTCCTAAAGGAAATCAGTCCTGAATATTCATTGGAAGGACTGATACTGAAACTCCAATACTTTGGCCACCTGATGAGAAGAACTGATTCATTTGAAAAGACACTGATGCTGGGAAAGATTGAAGGCAGGAGAGGGGGATGACAGAGAATGAAATGGTTGAATGGCATCACCAACTCAATGGACATGAGTTTGAATAATCTCTGGGAGCTGGTGACGGACAGGGAGGCCTGGCGTGCTGCAGTCCATGGGGCTGCAAAGAGTCGGACATGACTGAGTGACTGAACTGAACTGAACTGATTTTACTTAACATATAATTTAAGATCTCCTCTTTGTCCTGCCTTCTTAGGCTAATTAATTCCATTCTTCTCTTCTGGTTAGAATTCCTATGGAAATTATTTTTTAATCTTACATTTGCAAAGGATTTAAGAATCTACAAAATGTGGCTGTATACATTATTTCACTCAGATAAATAAACAGCAGAGTACTATTTTATAGACTCACTTTTTTCTCGCACTTTACAACCCTAAACCCTTTTCACAGCTTACTTTTCACAAACCTAGCAGGGTCACCCAGAGGATGCATGCTAATAAGGATGAAAATAAAATTATTTTATTGTATTAAAAGTACCTCAGGGCATTTTCCATGACAACAACTGAGTTTCTTTAGTTATTTCAATAATGAAACTGTTTGGCAATGATCCAAAGCAAGCCAATCTTTTTCAAAGTTTTAGTGTTATAATAGCAATAACAAAATGCAATTCTCTGTTGCAGCAAGACATCCTACTAAAAATGTTTTACATTCAGTTCTCTTAAAAGCTATAGAATATGTAAAACATAACCATTTTATAGATGAGGAAAGTCAGTCTTAAGATTGTTAACTAATTGCCTAGTATCAGATTGGAAATTTGGACCAGATCTGTAGTACTTGAAAGCCAAAGCTTTTTGGCTCACACTCTGCGGTCAGGCATTATTCTGTTGTACAGAGTTTAAGGGCAGTCTACAGCACAGGGCAAAGTCACTTCAACCATTGCCAGGAACATACAGAGGACAAAGGAAAATAAATAATATTGATTTTCCTTATCAATAAGTAAATAGGAAATGTATGTGATTGCCTGGGGCTTGAGATAGCTGTGCAGTAACATAAGGCAGCAGCAGAAAAAGGGGACAGGTTGGAGCTAAACAAGATGAGAATCTTCAGTAAACCTGCCCTCTCGACCTCACCCCAGGACAGAAAGAGTTTATCTGGGGCAAGGAGGTCTGGAGGCTTTCCTTCTAGACCCAACCACAGAGACTTCAGGTCCCCCTTTTATGAACTGCCTCACCTTCTCATCTTCCGTGTGTGTGTGTGTGTGTGTGTGTGTGTGTGTGCACGTGCGCACGCGTGCTCAGTCACTCAGTCACGTAAAACTCTTTTGCAACCCCATGGACTGTAGGCCACAAGGTTCCTCTGTCCATGGGATTTCCCAGGCAAGAATTCTGGAGTGGGTTGCCATTTCCTCCTCTAGGGGATCGTCCCAACCCAAAGATCAAGCCCACAATTCTTGAGTCCCCTGCATTGGCAGGCAGATTCTTTACCACTGTGCCACCCGGGAAGCCCCTCATCTTCATAGTGCTACTTATTAATCTTCATTTTAATCAGGTTTATCTGGCCATATGAATAGATGTAGGGTTTGAAAGAGGGGAGGACACAGGGAGAGCCTCAGTCATTAGCCTAACAGTGTAATTTCGCTCTCCAGACATTGTAGTCGACTTCTTTATTGTCATAAGTAAAGAGGCAATAAAGTAGAATGCATAGTGTTCAGGTTGTGCTCCACCATCAGCAACTATGGGATCTTGAACGTGTTGCTTGGCCTCTCTATGCTGCAATTTATTCATCTGTAAAAGGAGCACAGTAATAGTGCCTGCCTCACTCTAAGGTATCGCAAAGAATAAATGAGATAATACATGTGGTGTACTTGAGATGCTGCCTGGTTCAGAGTTAGTGCTCTATGAGCATTTACTATTATAATTACTATATAATGCATGTGCCATGAGAATTACAGAAATGATGCCAAATAATCAGTGAAAGATGCAATGTGATTTCTGTCTATTCCTCCCATGAATCTTGTGAAGGAGACGCTACCATTGTCCCAATTAAAAATGAAACAGAGGCTCAGAGAGGTTATAGAGGAGTCCAAAATTAAACAAAATTAACTTTATTTTTTGAGTTCCAAAATCACTACTAATGGTGACTGCACCCATGAAATTAAAAGATGCTTGCTCCTTGGGAAAAAAGTTATGACCAACCTAGACAGCATATTAAAAAGCAGAAACATTACTCTGCCAACAAAGGTCCGTCTAGACAAAGCTATGGTTTTCCAGGAGTCATGTAGGGATGTGAGAGTTGGACTATGAAAAAAGCTGAGCACTGAAGAATTTATTCTTTTGAACTGTGGTGTTGGAGAAGACTCTTGAGAGTCCCTTGGACTGCAAGGAGATCCAACCAGTCCATCCTAATGGAAATCAATCCTGAATATTCATTGGAAGGACTGATGCTGAAGCTGAAACTCCAATACTTTGGCCACCTAATGCAAAGAACTGACTCATTTGAAAAGACCCTGATGCTGGGAAAGATTGAAAGTGGGGGGAGAAGGGGATGACAGAGCATGAGATGGTTGAATGGATTCATCGACTCAATGGACATGAGTTTGAGTAAACTCTGGGAGTTGGTGATGGACAGGGAGGCCTGGCATGCTGCAGTCCATGGGGTCACAAAAGAGTTGGACACGACTGAGCGACTGAACTGAATTGAACTGCAAATTAGCCAAGCAGTAAGTGACAGGGCTGGGACTCAAGTCAAGTATGTCTGATTCCAGAGTCAGGTTCTAAACCACCATGTTATTTCAGATGCGTAATAATATTTGCTAATAGCTACTGAACTTTTGCTCTGTGTCAGGCTTTGTTCTAATAACTTTAAATCTCTTACAGAATACCTTATATCTCTTGTGAAAATTAAGTAAAATTCTCAAAACTACCTTATGGGACAGATGCATTTATTGTGCCTGGTTTACAAATGAGAAAACCAAGAAGCCAGGCATTTGGTTACATGGCCAAGATCCCAAAACTGGCAGATGGCTAAAGTAAGTGCACCTCCTACTGAAAGGTGGGGAAAGCTGAGGTGCTAAATTTAAATTTCAGTGATCTACAGTCCACGGGGCCACAAAGATTCAGACACAATTTAGTGACTGAACAACAACAATATCAGATTGAGCATCATGATTTTCAAAAAGAAAATTCCTTCCTAGTATACCCATCTGAACAATTTCTGAGCCAGAACAATTAAGAGAGATACTCAATGTTGGAATCATAAAAGAAGGAACTGATTAAATGCTAATTTATTCTGATTTGCCTTACTACTCAATCATCTTCCCACCTCTAATAGCAGCTATTTTCAGTAGTCATTTTCATTCTATCCTCTACAATTTGAATAGATTCACTATTAGTGAATAAGGATCAACTTTTCATAGGAAGCAAGACCATTACCTTCATGCATTTCCTGTCCCATAGAAGTTAAGAGGCAATCTAGAGAGAGATAGTGGATGACTATTCAATCTACACAACAATGATAAGAGGAGAACTGATAAGCATCAGTTGTAATGGTTAACAACTGATTGGGTGTTGAGCAGGACCACAGTAATCCTATAACTCTTGAACTATTAAAAATAAGCCCTGGTTTGGTGAGCAGAGCAAAGGTTTCATTGTAGCCCAAACAACTCACTAAGCCGCAACGGTATGAACAAAGGGTCTGGTGTATGTTTCAAATGGATCTCAATGGATGTGAGCTCATATGGGAAGGTGCCTTTAGAAGTCCCGAGAGACACGATGCACAGCCAGGGCAGAAACATACTGTTACAGATCTTGGGAAGAGACTGAATAAGACACAAAAGTTCACAAAGAGGATGGTTAACAAATGTTTTTATAGAAAGATTGTGTAGGAAGACAACACTGTGCCATGAGGAATAATACCAGTCAGGTGATTAGAACAAGTCGTCAGATCTCTTTATTCACTGCACAATTAAACACACCTGATTTGCTAGGCAAAAAGAAAGCCCTGTGTGAATATATATATAAACAAAATAATGAAAAATTTTTAAGATTTGGGGCATTCTTCAGAATGCTATTCTCAGTAAAGAAAAGGCTGATGATCAATTGTGTGGTCACAAATTAACTCAGTAAACAAATAATGAATTAACAAAACACACAACAAGAACCTGATTAAAAAGAGAAGACATGTTGATGATAATAGTAATAAATTTGACTGAAACCAAAACAAAACCCAGCAGTTACTGAGCACTTCATGTATTTTAGATACAGCTTCCCTGGTGGCTCAGACGGTAAAGCGTCTGCCTGCAATGCAGGAGACCTGGGTTCGATCCCTGGGTCAGGAAAATCCCCTGGAGAAGGAAATGGCAACCCACTCCAGTATTCTTGCCTGGAGAATCCCATGGACAGAGGAGCCTGGAGGGCTACAGTCCATGGGGTCAAAAAGAGTTGGACACAACTGAGCAACTTCACTTCACTTCACTTCACCCTTATAATAACCGTATGAGACCAGTAGCATTATTATTAATAGTACCATTTTACAAATAAGAAAACTGAAGCTTAAGAGATTATGTGATTTAACCAGGATCATTCACATGAGGTAATAGAATTTGGGTTTAAAACCAGATGGTTTAAACTTTGGAGTTTATATGCTTGAGCACCATGCTATACAGCTGAGTGTTAAATTAATGAAAGTAGCCACGATTAACAAGAGCACAGATGCAAGTACCAGACACATCCACTGCTGTACACCTCTATCTGCAGAGAGAAAATTCAGGATAATGAGGCTCCCAATTGCAATAAGAAACCTGAGCAGAATAGAGTGATAGAAGTAATGAGATACAATGAGATTCAAATGCTCTTAAACGGATGTCTTCCCTAACCAGGAAAATAGTTTACAATAAGCAAGATTCATAATCAACAAAATAGAAGGGACTTCAATGCCTGGCTTTGTCATCTCACTTTGGAATTGACAGAGAATCGGTTTGCTGTATAGGCATTTCGTGGTAATGACTTTACTATTATTAACAATGACAATAGTTCCAGGCAATATTTCATATTTGCATAGGAAGCCTTCAACAGAGGAGCAAAAGCACCTGGCAAACATTCTCATTTTTATTATTGATGGCTTAGATTAGTGGAGCACTTTTCTATGAAGGAGTTCACTAATGCTTCCATGGACTCTCGTGACACAAACAGACAAGCAATCCATTTGTGCGCTTTTACGTGTGGAAAAACCAAAGCCTAAGGACCTTTTTATAACTGCTTAGTAATACTCTGACTGTGTCTACAATGACATCAAAAGGAACCTGGCATTCCCCTTTTCACTGATGGAAGCCCTTCTTACTCCAAATTATCTGGACATGAGTACCTTCTCTATCTACTGGATCTTTCCTGCCCATTCTTACCACCTCTTCTTCAATTCTCATTCCTTCCCTCCCTGTAGCAGCCCAGCTCACCTCCATCCTCTCTCCTCCTCAAACCATTCTGAGTCTTGCTGCCAGATTCATTTTCTTCACTCTGCTCAGAAAACAGCGGTAGCTCTTCTTGGTCTATGGAAAACAGACCTAATTCCTTCAGAGATCATTCACGAGCTCCCTTAATCTGGCTCCCCGCTTTTTCCCAGCCGTGTTTGACTTCAATCTCCTCTGTGCCTGTATCACATAAGCCTAAACTTAAGAACCCCAAGCCCACTCTTCTCTTTACTCATTCTGTTGCCTCTTCTAGAAGTAACCTTTCTAACTCCAACGCCGAGTGCTAAAATTACCTTCCCACTTCCACTCTGATGCCATCTCCTCATGAATCCCTCCTGGCAACACCTTAGTTTAAAACGGCTGCTCCCTCCAACTCCACAATACCCATTTAACCTTTATTTGTTGCACTCGCTGAATTCTACCTGGGGCTACTGTGACTTATAAAGGTATACAACGATCTTAGAATGTTCTATCACTGAGATTCACAGAGTCAACCAGGTGTCGGGCCCTGTGACAGCTAATAGGTGAAACAAAAGACATAGATCTCTGCCTTCACAGAGGTTACAATCTTATAGGATTTCTCATCTCAAGTTTCTCCTTTGAATGACCAAACACACTATATTCTCTGTTTCTCCATGAATGATGCCATTCTAAGTCATAAAAGAGATGTGAACTCATTGCATGCAACAGATGCTTTTTAGAAGTGGTTCTCCAGATTTCTGTGGTGGTTCAATGCTTAAGAATCTGCCTGCCAATGCAAGGGACATGGGTACAATCCTCGGTCTGGGAAGATTCCGTATGTTGTGTGGGCAACTGAGCCGGTGCGTGGTAACTTCTGAGCCCACACTCTAGAGCCTCGAGCTGCAACTACCGGGTGCGTGTGCTACAACTACTGATGCCCACAGACCCTAGAGCTTGGACTCTGCAACAAAAGAAGCCGCCGCAGTAAGAAGCCCCCACTCACAGCAACTAGAGAAAGCCTGCATGCAGCAGCGAAGACCCTGCACACCCAAATATAAGTAAATAAATACTTTTTTTGTTATATTGGTTTTTTTCATTTAAATGTATTTATTTTAATCGGAGGCTAATTACTTTACAATATTGTATTGGTTCTGCCATACATCAACATAAATCTGCCAAAGTAGCTCTCCAAGTATATACACGTGCTCAGTCACGCCCAACTCTTTGCGGCCCCGTGGATTGTAGCCCGCCAGGCTCCTCTGTCCATGGGATTTTCCCGGTAAGAACACTGGAGTGGGTTGCCATTTCCTACTCCAGGAAAGTATCATATATAGATGTCCTGAAGGTCCTCAAGGCTTTTTCAGAGGAGCCTCTGAGATCAAAACTAACTCCAAATAATATTAAGACACAGTTTGCCATTTCACTCTTATTTTCCTCTCAGATTTGTTATACAGTCCTCCAGAGACTGCATGGTGTGTGATACAACACAGACTGAAGGCATAGGCAGATAAGAGAATTCAGCTGTCTTCCATTAAGCCAGTCATTGAACAGATGTACAAAAATGCAATACCAAGCTTGTTGCTAACTTATTTTTGGTTTGTAAAAGGCAATTTTCATTCAAAGATACATTACTTTTATTTAACATGTCTAACAGTTTACTGTTACTTTTTAATTACCAAAGTATTTCAAACTGATATCTTAGTTTCTGATACTGTAAATACCAATGGTGGGGGACGGCTTCCCAGGTGGTGCAGCAGTAAAGAATCCACCTGCCAGTGCAGGAGCCACAGGAGATGTGGGTTCAATCTCAGGGTTACGAAGATCCCTTGGGGAAAGAAATGGCAACCCACTCCAGTATTCTTGCCTGAGAAATCCCATGGACAGAGGAGCCTGGTTGGCCACAGTACATGGAGTCGCAAAGAGTCAGACACGACTGAGTGATTGGGCATGCAGACAAATACCGCTGGATATAACGNGGGGAAAGAAATGGCAACCCACTCCAGTATTCTTGCCTGAGAAATCCCATGAACAGAGGAGCCTGGTTGGCCACAGTACATGGAGTCGCAAAGAGTCAGACACGACTGAGTGATTGGGCATGCAGACAAATACCACTGGATATAACGCACAGGAACAAAACTTCCTCGGGTTTTTCAACAACTACCGAGTGCGTAAAGGAATCCCGAGGCCACGAGGTTTGAGAATGGCTACCTTAGAGAGCAGGGACGCATGTGTTTCTGTGGAGCCCCAGTCAAGAAGGTCTGAGTGATTAGTTGAGTGATGTGTAATTGCACTGTTCCCGAACCTGTCCTCTGTTAAAACAACTATCCATCCTACATGTGAGATGAACTTATTATTGAAGCTGAAGCACCTAGCACA
>SJYV01049434.1:20627-92099 GCA_006410875.1 Neotragus pygmaeus | reverse complement strand
GACAACAAAAGGACACAGACATAGACAATGGACTTTTGGCCTCAGAGGGAGTAGGAGAGGGCGGGATGATCTGGGAGAATGGCACTGAAGCATATATACTATTATGTAAGAAACGAATCACCAGTCTATGTTTGATACAGGATGCAGGATGCTTGGGGCTGGTGTACGGGGATGATCCAGAGAGACGTTGTGGGGTGGGAGGTGGGAGGGGGATTCGGGATTGGGAGCTTGTGTGCACCTGTGGTGGATTCATGTCGATGTATGGCAAACCCAATAGAGTATTGTAAAGTTAAATTTAAAAATAAATAAATAAATAAATTTAAAAAAAATAAATAAATAAAGTCTCTAGAAATGGTCCTAGGGCATACAGCAAATGAAGAAACATTTGCTCAAGATCTACTAAAACTCAGGAAGAAGAGTGACAGTCTGTAGTATTTTGATTAACACTTGCTTTCTCTCTTCCTTCCCACTTTCAAATCAGTAAGACAGAAACTCCATTCCAGACTGGTGCAGCCAAGAACAGAAGGCTCCCTCTTCCCCAGGCTCCCAGTTGGAGGGCTATCTGCTTAAGAGAAGCAGATGGCAGCATGTCTTCTCCCATCTTCAGTTACCTGTTGCTAAAGCTAAGTTCTAGGTGAATCCAGCCAAGAAGTGGGCCTCCCTATTTCCTGCTGCTGCTGCTGCTGCTGCTAAGTCGCTTTAGTCGTATCCGACTCTGTGCGACCCCATGGACGGCAGCCCACCAGGCTCCCCCGTCCCTGGGATTCTCCAGGCAAGAACACTGGAGTGGGTTGCCATTTCCTTCTCCGATGCATGAAAGTGAAAGTGAAGTCGCTCAGTCGTGTCCAACTCTTAGCGACCCCATGGACTGCAGCCCACCAGGCTCCTCCGTTACTTCCACCTAGGTCCCACATATGGGGCAGGGACTTCACCTTGGATGCAGGGCCACGGAGGATATTGGGGAGTTGATTGCCATTTTCCTAGCTTATAAAACAGCAATTATACTCTGGGAGAGGTAAGCCAAGACGGGTACTGCCACCCTTCCATCAAATGCTCGGCTACTAAGGTGGGGGTGTCAAAGAGAAGCCATTATCAACTGACCTTCAATTCCAGAACCATAGCTCAGAGATTTTCCCTGGTGGGAGAAGCAGGGTTTAAACAGAGAGTTTTTAACCTCTCCCCAAAGGAAATTATTTTATTTGCAACAGAAGGTGAAGAAGTTCAATACTAAGGGCTCTCTGAAAAACAGTGAAAATTGTGGCGAAAGGCAATTGAGAGGAGATGGGTGGATTCATTAGAGATATAGGTTAAACTGTAGGCTGAAGAATTTGCTGATGAGAACAAGGAAAAGAGACAGCTGGGAGGAGGCCCCTTGGATTAGGAACAAATCTCTAACACTAATCTCAGGAACTATCCTTTCAAAAGAGCTCTAATATGATTGGATCAGTCTGTGGAGAAAACTTCTGCCCCAGGGCATTGTTGAAAGCAACAGAGTAATAATCAAATCACAACTAACAGCACTTAACAGCTGAGTGTGGCCAGGAAAAGACAGTCAAAGACAGCCCTGCCAAAACCATTGCCATTCAAAGTGACTGCGGGCATATCCAAGGCTGCACCCTCTGAGAAGCAACATCAGACGCTTCACATTATAAGGAGGTAGTGGGAATAGACCACTGAAATAATCTTTCTAGTCACCAAACCAGTAAATAATAATAAGCCTCAGAGGAGTTGGGAGTTGTAGCAGAGTTGCTACAATATACTATCAAAAAATCCACTAACAACATATATATTGTTCATGTATGTATATGTGTGTATATGCGTGCATGCTAAATTGCTTCAATTGTGTCCGACTCTTTGCAACCCCATGTACTATAGCCTGCCAGGCTCCTCTGTCCATGGGATTCTCCAGGCAAGAATACTGGAGTAGGTTGCTGTGCCTTCCTCCAAGGGATCTAATCAACCCAGGGTTTGAACCCACATTTCTTTTTTTCTTTTTTAAGCCTCCAGCATCTTTTATTTTTCCTAGAACCTGTATACAATTAACTCTAGCAGGGCAGTACTCAATACTGTTTAAGCCTCACATCATTTCTTATGTCTCCTACATTGGCAAGCAGGTTCTTTACCACTAGCACTACCTGAGGACCCCATACATTTATAGATATCTGTCTCTTTCTCCCCCACACCATATATATATATATATGGCATGCAAAATAACAAGGCAGTGTGACCCATACACCAGGAAAAAAGCACACAACAGAAATTGTGAGAGCAACCAAATTTCAAACTTAACAGAAAAAGGCTTCAGAGTAACCACTATAAATATGTTCAAAAACAGAAGGAAACCATAAGTAAAGAAGTAAGGAAGGGAATGTGTGATGACAATGTCACATTAAATAAGGAATATTAACAGACAGAAATTACAAAAAAGAACCAAAGGGATGCTGTAGAGTTGAAAAATACAATAACTAAAATGAAAATTTCAGAAGAAGAGCTCAACAGCAGCTCTGAACCAGCAAAAGACAGAAGTAGCAAATCTGATGATGGACTAAAAGAGACTATTACACAATCCAAAAAAACAGACAGGAAAAAAGGATGAGAAGAATGAACAGTTTCAGAGGAATGTGGAATATCACTTTGCTCACATGCATAATGTAAGGATCAAAAAGTGAGGATGGGGAGTTCCCTGGTGGCCTAGTGGTTAGGATTCTGTGCTTTCACTGCTGTGGCCTGGGTTCAATCCCTGATCAGGAAAATAAGATCCTGAAAGCCACAGAACATGGCCAAAAGAAAAAGGAGAGAATGAAGAGAAAGCAGCAGGGAAAAAAATTAGGGTTTTTCCATAGCACAGGAAAACCAAACTTTTTGGCCAACCCAATACAAAAAAATAACACCTGAGAATTTCCCAAGTTTATTGAAAAGCATTAATCTAGTCATCCAGAAAGTTCAACAAACTTCTAAGAGAATAGGATAAATGCAAAGAGATTCACAAACAGACACATCACAGAAAATGTTAAAAGCCAAAGGCAAAGAGAAAATCTTAAAAGCAGAAGAAAAAAAAAAACCAAAACATTACACATCAAGGAAGTTAAATAAAATCAACAGCCTACTTCTCATCAAAAACAATCGATGCCATATATCCACAGAAAAAACATGGTCCAAAAGGATACATGTACACCAATGTTCACTGCAGCACTGTTTACAACAGTCAATACACATTAACAACCTAAACGTCCACTGACAGAGAAATGGATAAAAAAGATGTGGTACATATATATACAATGGAATATTACTCAGTCATTAAAAAGAATGAAATGACTCATTTGTAGCAAGATGGATGGACTTATAGGTCATCAAACAGAGTGAAGTAAATCAGACAGAGAAGGAGAAGTACTGTATCACATCCCTTATATGCAGAATCTAAAAAGAAATAATGCAAATGAACTTATTTATGAAACAGATTCACAGACTTAAACTGAACAAATTTATGGTTCCCAGGGCGGGGAAGGATAAGGGAAAGGGATAGTTAGGGAGTTTGGGATGGACAGGTACTCTGCTATACTTAAAATGGATAACCAACAAGGACCTACTGTATAGCACAAGGAGTTCTGCTCAATGTTATGTGGCAGCCTGGATGAGAGGGGAGTTTGGGAGACATTAGATACATATATATGTATAGCTGAGTCCTTTTGCTGTCCACCTGCAATGATCACAACATTGCTAAATCACTTATACTCCAATACAAAAAAAAAAAAAAAACAACAACAATTGATGCTAGGAGGCAGTGGGATTGCAAGTTTAAAGTGCTGAGAGAAAAAACTGTCAACCAAGAATCCTGCATTCAGCAAAACTATCTTTTAAAAGCAAAGGCATAATAAAGAAAAACAAACACTGAAAAATTCATTGCTAGATGACATACCTTATAAAAAACGTTGAAGGAAAATCTTAAGGTAAGTAAGGGATGCCAGATAGTAATTTGAATCCACATTAAAAAAAAAAGATTTTTTTAAAATAAATTCATTAATTCTCTTAAAATATATTGAGCAGGCACTACTAATATACAATGAGCAGCACTGAGCCAGACACTGTTCTAGATACCAGGGACTTAGCAGTAAACAAAATAATTCCCTTGCCCTTTTGGATTAAATGATATAACTCAGAAGGGGATTATGTCCTTAAAAATAAAAACAAGCAAACAAAAAAAGTCTAATGTATAATGTTATATTAAAAAAGTATGTATATATATGTATAACATATATTAAAAAATATAACAATGACCAAGGTGCCAGAAATGGGGTATACTTGCAGATTTCATTATTAAGTAGCATAGTCTGAGAAAGACCTCACTAATGAGAAGAATGAGAAAACACAAAATATTTGGAAACATGAGGAATTTATCAAAGAGGATATCTGGGGGAAGACTATTCCAGACAGAGGTAAGAGCTAGAACCAAGGCCTTATGATAGGGAAAAAAATAAAAAGGAATGTTTGAGAAACAGCATTGAGTGTGACTGGAGTAAAAAACTAAGAAAGTGAAAGTGAAGTCGCTCACTCATGTCCAACTCTTTGCGACCCCATGGACTATAGCCTACAACGCTCCTCTGTCCATGGGATTTTCCAGGCAAGAGTCCTGGAGTGGGTTGCCACTTCCTTCTCCAGAGGATCTTCCAACCCAGGGATCGAACCTGGGTCTCCCACATTGTAGGCAGATGCTTTATCATCTGAGCCACCAGGGAAATTCATGGTTAACAAAATAATAATAATAATAAGGGAGATAAATAAAGAGGAGAAGATCCTAATGATAAGTGGGAGTCAGGTCACATAGGACCTTGCTGACTCTTGTGTTAATTTTGGCTCTCACACTAAAGGAGAAACAAGGCTATAACAGCGTTTTGAGCAGAGGAGTGAAATGATCTCGTTTACATTTTTTTTAAAGCTCTCTGGCTGCTACACTGAGAATAAATTATAGACATGGTGATTTGTTAGGAGGCTGTTGCATCTCAGTGCCTGCAGGGGAGTAGTGGTGAGAAATGAATAAACTTTGGACACATTCTGAAGGTAGAACCCACTGGATTTATCAATGGATATGGTGCGTGAGAGGAATTAATGGATGATTCATAATATTTTTTGGCCCACGTAATGGAAACAATGGAGTTGCCTTCAACTGAGATGATGAAGTTGGGGAAAGAGCAGGTTTTGGATGAGGTGATATTTAGAACCTAGTTTGGGTCATGGCAAGCTTCAGAAGCCTTTAAAATTCTTAGAAGAAAAGATCAGGGTAAATCACCATGATCTTGGATTTGGCAAATTCTTAGATACGACATCAAAATCATACAACAACTACAAAACAAAATTAAACTGGACTTCACTGAAGTTTAAAATTTTTGTGCCTCAAAAGACACTATCACGAAAGCGAACAGTTAACCTTAGAATGGGGTAAATATTTGCAGATGATGTACCTCATAAGGGATAAGGGACTTGTATCTAGAAGGTAAAAAGAATTTTTACAACTCAATACTAAAAAGACAAATAGCCCAATTAAAAACTGGGAAAAGGATATGAATAAAACATGGATGGACCTGAAGATTATCATATTCAATACTGAATGAAGTAAGTCATACAGAGAAAGACAAATATCATATAATATCATTTACATGCACAATCTAAAAAAATTATACAAATGAAGTTATTAACAAAACAGAAACAGACTCACAGACTTAGAGAATGAACTTATAGTTACCAGATGAGAAGGCTTGGTGGGGGATAGATTCGGAGTTTGGGATCGGCATGCACACTGCTATATTTAAAACAGATAACCAACAAGGACCTATAGTATAGCATAAGAAACTCTGCTCAATATTATGAAATAACCTAAATAAGAAAAGAATTTGGAAAACAACAGATACATTATATGTTTAACTCAGTTTGCTGTATACCTGAAACTAACACAAAATTTTTAATCAACTATGCCCAATATGAAATAAATTTTTTTTAATTTCTCAAAAGAAGATATACAAATGATCAATAAGCATATGAAAAAATGTTTGGCAAAATTAATCACCAAAGGAATGCAAATCAAAACCATAATGAGATATTATTTCACATCCACTAGGATAGCTATAATTTTAAAAATCAGATAAAAACAAGTGTTAGTGAGGATATGGAGAAATTAGAACCCTCATGCACTGCTGACATGAATGTAACAACATTCAGTGACACTTTGGAAAAAGTCTGGTAGTTCCTCAAAGAGTAAACATAGAATTACTATATGATCTAGACCCAGCAATTCCACTCCTAAAGATACATTCAAGAGAAATAAAAACTTCTGTCCACTGGGAATCCTCTGCTAGTCCAGTGGTAAGGACTATGTGCTTTCACTGTCACGGCCTGGGTTCTATCTCTGTGTGGGGAACTAAGATCCCAGAGGTTGTAAGGCATGGCCAAAATAACAATAATACAAAAAGTTTTTAATTTTTAAATAAAAAAATAAAAGTAAAAATCTGTCCACAAAAAAACTGTACCATGGCAGAATTATTCATAACAGCCAAAAGGTAGAAACAACTCAAATGTCCATCAACTGATGAATGAATAGCAAAATGTAGCATGTCCATACAATAGAATATTATTTAGCCATAAAAAGGAATGAAGTTCTGATATATGCTACAACATGGATGAACCTGGAAAACATTATATTAAGTGAAATAAGCCAGTCACAAAGAACCACATATTATATGACTCAAATATGAAATGTCTAGAATAAGCAAATCTTCAGAGACATAAAATACATTAAGATTAGGGGACTAGGAGGCAGGAGGACAATAGCCAGAGTGTACTGGTTTTCTCTCTGAGGTGACAAAAATGTTCAAAAATGGACTCTGGTGATAGTTGCATTTATCTGTGAATATATTCCGATTCTTTGCGCCCCCATGGACTGTAGCCTACAACGCTCCTCTGTCCATGGGATTTTCCAGGCAAGAGTACTGGAGTGGGTTGCCATTCCTTCTCCAGAGGATCTTCCCAACCAAGGGATCGAACCTGGGTCTCCCACATTGTAGGCAGATGCTTTACCATCTGAGCCACCAGGGAAGTCCATAAATAGCCATTAAATTATATATTTTAAATGAGTACAGTATGTGAATTATAGCCCAATAAAGCTGATTTTTTTTTTTAATGGTAGGTTCAACCAGGGGCCAGGCAAACTTTTTTGTAAAGGATCAGACAGTAAATATTTTAGACTTGGTGAGTCATACAGTCTCAGTTACAACTACTCGACTCTTCTCTCCTGTGAAAACAGCCAGGGACAAGATATAAATGAGTAAATTCTGTGCCAATGAATCTTTACTTATGGACACCGAAATCTGAATTTCATATAGATTTCACATGTCATAAAATTCTTCCATGGGTGTTTTCTCCCAACTATTCAAAAAATGTAGAAGTTATTCTTAGCTTGCAAATGTTATAAAAACCAGGAAGGGGGTCATAGAGATGCCCCTGGACTAAATGCACCTAGTTCTCCCTCCATTATGGCTTCAAGTACTAAGGAAATTTCTCTCCCTTAACAATCCCCATGAACAAGAGTCCATTTTTATTTCCTTTTCAGTTTTCTCCCCAAAACACTATCACCCCTATGCGTGGCTTTCCAAGACCCTGGGAAATACAAACCCAGCCAAGCATTCAACAGCAGGAAAACCTCCTGGACCCCATTTCCAAAATAGAACACCAACTTATACCAACTTGGTAAGAGTTCAGGGCTCATGTGTTCCTTATAATGGCCAAACACCGTTGGGCAGTGAGTAGGTAGAGGAAAAGGCTTGGGAACAGAGACTATAAAAGAGTAAGGCAAACTCTTGTCCCCTTTTTAAGAACACTCTGGCTCTTAATTCTAACAATATTAAAAAAAAAAGAAATCCTTAAGAACAAAATCTCATATTAGAGCATGATGGTACCACAAGAGAAGGCAGATGGGAGGAGTGAAGACAGGAAGCCTCTATTAAGAGGCACTTGCTCATTCATTTGCCCAACCAGCATTTACTGAGCAGTGACCACGTGTCATGTCCTATGCTGGGATCTGAGGACACAAGAATTAATCACGCTGAAAAGCACCTGGATGAGTCAGATACATGGCGGAAAGTCAGTCTTTGAAGGCAAGAACTACTGTCCTATGGGGAGGAAAGGGCTATGGTTCAATCCCAGAGAAACACCTCTCCAATCCTTAACCCCACACTGCCTGAGACCTCACAGTTTTCCACTGAACTAACCAGGGAACTTGCTCACCACCCAGAAATATCAGAAAGCTTGTGAAGGGACATATGGGAAAAAAATCTCACAGATACAGACTTGAATCCCATCGGAACTACTTACTTACCACATCACTTTAAGCCTGCAAACTGTAGATGATCTCACAGTTACAATGGGGAGACAGTGAGATCATGGAAGGCACAGTCCCTCACACTTCCTACATGTAGAAGGTGCTTCATGAATGTCTGACTATTCTGAAGCTGGGTCGCTTGGCTCCCTCTGTGAGAAATGATGTATCCTGAGTGAACCAGCACTCAGCCTCTGAGTTCCAGCAACTTCTAATCTCAGCCCTTCCTCCTTGAGATGCAGGACTGCTGGGTGACACAGGGCCTAGTTCCATGTTGCTGAGGTGCATGCCTACTCGACCTACACCTGCAGGGGCCTGATGCTGCTGGGCACTGAGGGGGAAAAAGACAAGCTGGGTAATAACTAACACTATTGAAATGTTCACAATGCATTACGGTTTACAGATGCTTCTTTACATTCATTATCTTATTTGAGCCTTATGCCAGCAATCAAAGGGATGTATTGATATTACTAGTATCACTATCTTGTAGATGAAGAGACTATTCCCTAGACACCGTCCTCTTGAAGGAAGGGTCCCTTTTTTTGCCTCCTGCCTTTACTCACAAAGTTCTTCTTTCCTGGAATGCTCCTCCTTCTTTCTTCATTGGTAAACCCTGCTCTCCTTTAAAAGACCAAGTTCCAGTTTTACCTGCTCAGCAAGGCCTGCTCCTGACATACCTTCAGTCAGAATTAGAGCCATCTCTGTTTAAAATCCTTCAAGCTCATCATCTTTGGGATGAAATCCAAGTTTCTCAGTATGGCTAGAATCTGGCTGGCTCATGCCTGTGTCTCCAACCACATTTTCAGCCTCTCCCTCCCTGCTCCACCATTACTTTCTATGCTCACAGTAAAAGAACCACTGAGTCACAGATTCCTAAGGACATCATACTCATTCCCTCACTTGCTATATACTCCTCTCATCCCCAGGTTTACTCCTGTTCATCTCAGGCATCATCTCTTCTGAGTCATCTTTCCTGGCATCCTAGAATGGGTTAAATTCCCTATTCTGTGTTTACAGATCATGCAGTGCTCATCTCTCACCACAATACCTCCTAGGATTGAACACACAGTCTTTCTGCCTCACTAACATGTGAGCTCTCTGCAGGTAGAAGTTGCTTCCTCATTAGCCTTTGCATACTCAGCATCCAGCACAGAGCAGACAGTAAATATATCCAGAGAAGGCAGACAGAAAAAAAAGGGTGGGGAACACAAGAACAAATAAAGGGGGTGGTGGCGATCCTGGGTCCTCAAGTGAATGAGACACTGCACTGGAAACCAGTTGTTTCTAATGCAATTAGGTACACTGAATGTGACGCACACGTAGATACAGACATGCACAGAGAGGCTGGCATCAACACAAACACCAATCAGATATGAAGACAAGCAGGGCCTTGGAAGCCAGTGGCCAATTCCTCCACAGACAGGAAGATCCAGAAGCTTACTTAATACCTGAAACAGAACTTTTCTCTCTCCTCTGGCTTGACCGTTTTTGGCCGTAGACCACCCTTGCATTCTACTGCCATGTTACAGGGCCCAGATCCTGCCTGGACTGGCAGCATCTTCGGGTCCCTGTTTACCTCCAAGTCCTGCACACTGTACTGCACCCTCACCTTTCTCTCCTAATCTTTTGCTTCATCTTTGACCTGGTTTATGTGTCTTCTCTCAGCTCCTTCCTTGGCTCAATGTTCCTCCCCTCCTCCACTTCTTATGCACACCACCAGGGAAGCCTTCATATGCACACAGACACACCTAAATACAAAAAGATACATACAAATACAGAAAGGCACAAAATGATGTACACACACACACAATGGTACAAACAGACATATACACATATATAGACACACACAGAGAAGCCTTACAACTAACCCCTGGCATTAATAGGACTGCCATCCAGAGCAGACAAAGCAGACTCACCAACAAAGAGGGAAGGAAGGAAAACAACAGTCTGCTTGGTGAGAAAGAATTTATCTATCAAAGCAAACCACCGTCTGGGTTTTCCTGGAAACATGAGCAAAGCCATCTGGGGGAGCTGCTGCTTCACCCTGTATCTGGCTAAGGCGCTGGGACAGATTGCAAACGATACCTACTCCCTCGGATGTGTAGCTCAGCTTGTCTAGCAACAGCTACCCTTCCCTGAGTGCTGGCTGACAATGTGTCTTCTGCTACACCAGCATATGTTAGATTACCTCACCCCTATTCCTCTTGAAATTCCCACAGTCTCCTGTGCATGCCACCATTACAGCCCTGAAGATGTGATGTTGTTATTGCCAGTTTACATATCTGCCTCTCTCATTAGCCTAAGGGCTTAAGAATGGCAAAGGGTATCTTATTTTCATCTCTATTCTATTCTACAGATGAGGCGAGTGAGCCTCCAAATTACTTGGTCATACAGCTAGTACACTGGCAAGCTTGCATGTGAACTCACGTCAGACTCCAAAGTTCATCTTTAGGCTTTTTAAAAGTCAATTTCCAAATACTCTAAGAAACCCACAAAAACACCAAGAAGCCCTCATAAAAGTTAGAGTAAGGCCACAGAATTTGGACTCAGTGGGGCTGCAGCCTGGAAGCTGACTGTGAGCCAGCCCTGGTAAGTGAATGCTACAGCCATCCATTAAGTAGGTATTTACAAGAAAAATGAGGATAGGTCCTTTCCCTAGCCGAAAGAGCAGGTTTCACCTGATGAACGATACCATTCTCTTATTCATCATCTCTGTTCTGTCGAAAGGGCCCAAGCAGACTTCAGTTTGTGCTCTGTCCGAATTAAGGGCAGGGGTCAGCATGTTCCTCCACAAGGCAGGAGATAAAATGGTAACTGCATCAGGAGATAAGCGGGGAGCTAGAAGGCAAAAAACCCATGGGGTGCCTCCATACTGTAACAGTCCTTTAGTTCAAAGAAGAAGAACTGCAGCAACAGAAAGGTATACATCAAAACTTATGCTGAGGTTATTGAAATAATTGTGTGTGGTTATTTTCTTCTGCCCTACTTTACATGTAGTAAATGTAAAAAAAAAAAAAAAAAAAAAAAAANAGCAACAGAAAGGTATACATCAAAACTTATGCTGAGGTTATTGAAATAATTGTGTGTGGTTATTTTCTTCTGCCCTACTTTACATGTAGTAAATGTAAAAAAAAAAAAAAAAAAAAAAAAAAAAAAAAAAAAACCTTCAGGCTGTCAAAATTGTTCCAAGAGAAAACAAGGAAATCCATGTTCAGGACTGGGTCCAGGGGAGAACTCTGCTTCTGAGGGGCAGCATGGTAGCAGCAGTAGAAATTAGAGGAAGGCCCTGAGCACAAGGCAAACTCATGAAAAATAAAACTGGGGATAATTAGCCAGCTGCCTTTGACATCTCCCCTTATGGAGTTCCATATGATAAGGGGCTAGAATTTGATTCGGGTCCCTGGTCTGTGGGTAAGAGGGAATTATTACCAGGGTTCTCCCTTAGCTTCCCTAGAACAACTACCAAAAAAGAGAAATGAAGGGACGGAGGGTGGGAGGAAGAGGGAAAGGAATTCTCCCAAAGGCTCTTCAGTCTGGTGTCCTCAATGCCATCTACACCTGCCTAGAAAGAGAGGCAACTTAGCTGTCGGCTAGCTAACCAGGGATCTCTGCTTCCAGAAACCATGGTAATTCGGACTTGGAAGCACCTCTGCATATCTGTCAAAGTAAGGAGTGGGAGAAATAAAGATAGAAGTCAACAGGGTTTTCAGTGTGTTTTTTATAGAGCCCTGGGGATTCTTATGGGTTGGGCTACAGAAAGGCAAGCAGGAGGTGACCACTACTTCAACCAATGCAGTGACACTTTTATTTTTTTAACACCTTCACTGAGTTATAATTCACTGTCAACTTAGTATACAACTCAAGGGTTTCTAGCAAAATCACAGAGGTGTACAATCACAAGTCTGAAATACTCTCTCAGCCTGGCTCTCATCAGGCAGATCTGAGTTGCAATAACCCCCCAAAAATGGATGACTATGAGCTACTTCAGTCTCAGTTTCCTTACCAGTTATATGGAAAAATTACTATCTACCCCACCGTAGAGGTTTCTTGTAAAGATGATGTGAGCAAAGTACCCAGCACCATCCAAACACATCACAGCCATGTAGGAGTTGAAAAAGTAGTAATACAACTGCTAGAAACTAAGCCACAGGCTGGTGACTCCCTATACATGAGGTCATTTCATCTTTGCCATAATCTTTCTAGGTAAGGATTACTATCCCTATTTGACAGCTAGGAAACGTAAGCTTACAGAGAACTTTCCAGGGTCACACAACTATTAACTGGTGAAAGTATACCTAAAAACCGCATTTATCTTGCTCCAAAGTCTGTGCATTTCTTTGCTCAGTCACACAGCCTTTTAGCAGTCTCAGTATCTTCCTTTCTTAAACAATACCCCTCTTTTATGTCTTTCTCTAAGTCTTTCCTAATGTTTTGACTATAGTGATTTTACCTCCATTCAGATTCTGTATGTGATTCACAGAACAGGGCAGAGGGGCAAGGAAGGGGTCACACACACGTCTGGAGCCCAGACCCTAGCAACTCCTAGACACAGCCCGCCATTGACTTAGCTGCTACCCTGGCCAGGAACTCACAAGTCAGAAGCACCCCGTCCCCCATTATCACTGACCAGCTAACTCTATACTCTCACTCTGTCCCAAAGAAACAATTGAAGGAGCACACAGCAATAAGACAGGATCTTCACTTTCAAAGTGAAAAACACATAACTCATCATCTTTGTGCGTAAGGCCCTGCGACAAGCACTGTGGGAGAAGCAGTGATGGATGAGACCTGGTTCCTGTTATTGGAGGCACTCACAATCTGGAAGACAGACAGATGAACCCAACTAATTACAATATAGAGCAGAGCAATATGCAGATGAGGGCTTCACACCCAGTACTCTGGAGCATGGGAGAGGAAGGATTACTTCCCAATGTAAGGGAACAAATAGGATTTTTTGGAGGGAACATTTAATCTAGGGCCAGTAGTTCTCAACTGGGAGAAATTCTAGCCCCCAGAGCAACTGACAGCTCAGCTGCTCAGTGGTATCCGCATAGACTGCAGCCCACCAGGATTCTCTGCCCATGGAAAATTTCCAGGCAAGAATACTGGAGCAGGTCGCCATTTCCTCCTCCAGGGGGTCTTTCCAACCCAGAGATTGAACCCTCATCTCTCTCTTCTCCTGCACTGGCAGGCAGATTCTTTACCACTGCACCACCTGAGAAGCCAATTGACAATTGGTGATAAAAAAAGTTTGGGGTTATCACAATTTGGTGGGGTTGGGAACACGGTGGCTGCTATTAGCGGCCAGTGTGTAGGGATGGTATTAAATATCCTACAATCTGGCCCAAAATGTCAATAATGCTTGCAGCTGAAAAATCCTGGTCTAGGCCTTGGTGGACAAGTGGAATTCTCACAGGCAAAACTGGGCAGCAGAGTGATACTCAGATGAGGATTTATCTGGAGCAAAGGCATAGCGATACTAGGAGCATGTTTGAGACGGCTGCAGCATAGAGTAAGAGAGAGCACGGTAACAAGGACTAGTCACGTGAGCTAAAGTCAAACTGCAGGAGCACTGATAGGCAGGTCAGAACTTAGTTTAGTAAGTGAAGGTAGGCCACTCTCTTATCATGTCACCCTCTCTATACAGAATTAATAAAACCTAGCTCTTGGAGTGGCTGAGAAGTAAATGAAACTGTATATGTACTCAGCCGGCAGAGGACTTGGTACATTCTATGAGTGTTCCTTTTCCACCATACTCCCTTCACAAGGTAGACTAAGGTTCAGAGCTGTGCTCTAGAAATTCCAGTAGTACTGCAAAAAGGCAAACTTTTAGGCAATAATACAATCAAAATCATCAGGGTACAAAGCAAGTCATTCTAATAAAGTGCTAAATGAGCGATGGAGACTGCATTGCACGAGTTAATACTGAGGTGAGAGAGATCAGAGGGGTGAGAAAGTCAAGGAAGGTTCATGAAAAGTGAGCCAAGGGTATTCCAGAGGATATCTAAGACTGATACAGACAGAACCAGGAAGGGATATGAGAACTTAATTCCCAGAAAGGAGAACTATCTCAGCAAAGAAAGGCACCCGGAATAAACACAGAATGACTATGACCCAAAGAAAGACAAGTGTCAGATCAGAGTGGTAGGAGGTGTGTCTAAGGCTGGGAAATTCCCTGGTGGTCCAGTGATTAGCACTCGGTGCTTTCATTGCCATGGCCTGACTTCAATCACTGGTCAGGGAACTAAGATCCTGCAAGTTGGCAGTAGAGCCAAAGGGGGAAAAAAAATGGCTAAGGCCAGATTTGAAGGGATGGAGTGCCAGGCATAGGAAGTTGGATGGAAAAATAAAAGGAAACTCCAATATAACTTTGGAAGATCACTGACAGCATGGACATATGCTGGTGGAGGAGAAACTAGAGGCAAGGGAATACAAAGAAGAGTCCACAGCTACCCAGATACAAACAAATGAGGTCCCAAGTCTGAGGAGGGAATAACAATTATTATTAGTCATGATGATAACTTATGAGCATAATGCAGCTACTTATCTTCATCCAAATTAGCGCATGCTGGCCACAGCACTGGCTCTGTGTGAGAAGCACACAGATTCCTATGGACCACTGCCCCTCCAGTTCATTCCTACTGATCCTCTGGCTATCTGCAAGTGGAACTGCCAGCTGTCCCCTTAGGGTTTAGTTTGCCCGGGCCTGGTTCCACCTGGGGCCAGAGTCCATTCTTCCCCAACTCTCACAGCCTGCAAGGACTTAGCATGCCTCTTGATGGAACAATTTAAAACAGGTAAGAAGCAAGTCAACTTTCATCCTGCTGAAGTCAAGGAGATCTGATGACCCTACCGCAACATAGCCTTGTTCAAAATCCTCTAACCTTCCAAACAGGTAGGAGGAAATGATAAGTTCTCACCTAGACCTTTTCAAAAGATAAAGGCATAGGCAGGAGGCTGAGTGAGCTGACAGAGAAGCTGTGCCCCTAGAAACATGTGTCCCTGCTCTGTCACTCCCCACTTCCCTAAACATCAGCCATTTGGATGAACTACCTCCTGCAGCGGCCTGGCTCTCGGCATGCTGGCCAAGCTGCTGAGGGTGGCTCCCAGAGTTGAATGCACTGGTGCCCTGGGATGATGAGGGAACTGATTTGGAATTCTTGCGATACAGGCTAGCCCTCCCTATCTATATCATCATGCTGAGGGAGGGATAAAACATGAATTTGGAACCTATCTTATGCCAGCCTTTGTGCTTGGCGCTTTGCATACATTAACTTCTTACAACAACCATGCAGAGAGTCACCCTCCTCAAATATTAATAGCTGAATAACTGAGGCTCAAAGAGGTGCAGTGATTTGCCTATTTGTCACATAGCCAGTAAGAGGCAAAACCAAATTTTGAAAAAAGCCCTATCTATATCAAAATGCATGCTCTTTCTGAAGATAACAACAAAAACTCATGGAGACTCTTCTATATGCCAGGCATTGCACTAAGTGCTTTATACTTTTAACCTTTATTTATTTGGCTGTGCCCGGTCTTAGTTGTGACACACAGGATCTTTGATCTTTCTTGCAGCATGAGGGATCTTTGGGTGCATCATGTGGGACCCTTAGTCGCAGCATGTGGGACCTAGTTCCCTGACCAGAGATCAAACCTGGGCCCCCTGCACTGGGAGCGTGCAGTCTTAGCCACTGGATCGCCAGGGAAGTCCCTATGTACATTATTTCATTTAATCTTCACAATAACTTCATGAGGTACCTAACATTATCACTCCACTTCTAATGAGGAAACTGATGCTTAAAGAGATTAAGTAACTTCTCAAAGTTTCCACAGCTGGTAAAGGGAGAGCCAGCTTGCAGCACAAACTCTTAACCCTATGCTATATTCTACAGCAGACACAACATGCACTAAAGGAAGCTTAAGTATATTTTGCAACTTCCCAGTTCAGTTCAGTTCAGTCACTCAGTCATGTCAAACTCTTTGAGACCCCATAGACTGCAGCACGCCAGGCTTCCCTGTCCTTCACCAACTCCCAGAGCTTACTCAAATTCATATCCATCGAGTCAGCAATACCATCTAACCATCTCATCCTCTGTCATCCCCTTCTCCCACCTACAATCTTTCCCTGCATCAGCATCTTTCCCAATGAGTCAGTTCTTTGAATCAGGTGGCCAAAGTATTGGAGCTTCAGTTTCATTACCAGTCCTCCCACTGAATATTCAGGACTGATTTCCTTTAGGATTGACTGCCTTGATATCTCTGCAGTCCAAGGGACTCTCAAGAGTCTTCTTCAACACCACAGTTCAAAAGCATCAATTCTTCAGCACTCAGCTTTCTTTATGGTCCAACTCGCACGTCCATACATGACTACTGGAACAAACCATAGCTTTGACTATATGGACCTTTGTCAGCAAACCAATGTCTCTGCTTTTTAATATGCTGTCTAGATTGGTCATAGTTTTTCTTCTAAGGAGCAATCGCCTTTGAATTTCATGGCTGCAGTCACCATCTGCAGTGATTTTGGAGCCCAAGAAAACTAAGTCTCTCATTGTTTCCCTATCTATTTACCATGCAGTGATGGGATCAGATGCCATGATCTTACTTTTTTGAATGCTGAGTTTTAAACCAGCTTTTTCACTCTCCTCTTTCACTTTCATCAAGAGACTCTTTAGTTCCTCTTCGCTTTCTGCCATAAGGGTGGTGTTATCAGCATATCTGAGGTTATTGATATTTCTCCTGTCAATCTTGATTTCAGCTTGTTTCATCCAGCCTGGCATTTCACATGATGTACTCTGCATATAAGTTATATAAGCAAGATAACAGTATACAGCCTTGATGTACTCTTTTCCCAATTTGGAACCAGTCTGTTGTTCCATGTCTGGTTCTAACTGTTGCTTCTTGAACTGCATACAGGTTTCTCAGGAGGCAGGTAAAGTGGTTTGGTAGTCCCATCCAGTTTGTCGTGATCCACACAGTCAAAGGCTTTAACATAGTCAATGAAGCAGAAGTAGATGTGTTTCTGAAATTCTCTTGCTTTTTCTATGATCCAACAGATGTTGGCAATTTGCTTTCTGGTTCCTCTGCCTTTTCTAAATCCAGCTTGAACATCTGGACTTTCTTGGTTCATGTACTGTTGAAGCCTAGTTTGGAGAATTTTCAGCATTACTTTGCTCGTGTGTGAGATGAGTGTAATTGTGCAGCAGTCTGAACATTCTTTGGCATTGTCTTTCTTTGGGATTGGAATGAAAACTGACCTTTTCCAGTCCTGTGGCATTACAGCTTCCCAGGCTCATACTAATCTATTCATCTTCATCCCCAAAATGTGTGATCACACCCTTGTGTAAGACTCCCATCTCAGTTTAACAGCATGCTTGCTACAGTGATATTAGTCAATCATTCCACACACGAACATTAAAATACAAGTGTCAGATAGGTAGCCTTCCTGGAAATATAAAGAAAACAGAACAGCAGCAATAATTAGCATTCACTGAGCTTAAATTGTGTGTTATCGCTATGCTAGGAACATTTTTCTTAATTAATATATGATTAAATTAACTGTAGTGGAGGGGGCAGAATATTTTCTTATGTGTTTTAGTACATATGTAAATTCTCATAACTGCCCACAACCCAGACACAGGACAGTTCTATCACCAAAAAAATTCCCTCATGCTGTCCCTTCATAATCAAACCCACGCCATATCCCTTATCCCAGGTAACCACTGATCTGGCCTCCATTCCTATAGTTTCTCAGAAAGTCATTAGATGTTATCATATATTAATCGTATATAACTATTTGAGATGGCTTTCTTCCCTCAGCATAATGCCTTTGAGAGTCCTCTATGCTGTGTGCATCAGCAATTCACTTCTTCTACTGCTAAGCAGTTTTCCAAAGTTTGTTTTCTCCATTCACATATTGAAGGACATCTGATCTGTGTCCAATTTTTGGTGATAATGAGCAAACCTGCAAAATCATTTGTGTACAGATTTTAGTACAAATATAAATTTTCATTTATCTATGGGGTAAATACCTAGAAGTAGAAATGCTGAGAAATGTATTAAATTATGTTGTTCAGCTTTATGAAAATCTCTGTAAGAGTTCAAGTGACTCTTCCTCATTACACGGTACTTGGTGTTGACCACTTTTTAATTTCAGCCGTCCAAAGGGGTGTGTAGTGATATCTCATTGTGGTTTTAATTTGTACTTCCCTTAGTGGCTAACAATAATAAGTATTTTTTCATATGCTTGTTTATCATCCATATGACAATAAGAATTGTTTAATGGCTAAACAAATGTCCTTTATTTTCTATGTAGGTGCTACGGAGGAAAATAAAACTGCCTTCAAACTGTCTGGTCCAGCCAAGGGGCCAGTGCTTTTAGGAAGGCTCTTGTCTACACACCTCAGACTGTCAGGACAGGCTGCAATGCCATACTATGGCCGCAAATCCTTTGCCCAAAGCCTCCACCAGAGGCTTCAGTAGAACACAGGTCATGAACTCCCACCCTGCCAGCCTGAGAGAACTCCCTATCCACTTCACACGGAGGACACCAGTGCCAACAGTGCCATCTTGCTCATCTGAAGGGCCCTCAGCCCTTGGCTGCCTAGGATAAAAGCAAGCAAGGACGGCACTTGAGAAGCCAAACTGGCTTCCTCCACATAAATGACTACATATTTTCTGTAAAATGGTGGCTGAATCTCAGTGTACTATAAGCCTAATTTCATAGCTCATAGCAGAGATAGAACAATTAGAAATGAGAATGAATCAAAGAAGAGACAGGAAACTATAAAAAGAAATCCCAACAATGCATACGGGAATGCGGGCACTAGGGTAACAGTGCAAGAGGCTGTGCAGACCTGCTTCAAACGATCCAAAGAAAGTTAAGACCGTTCACAATAGTCTGTAAGAAGGAAACCTGACCTCAAGAATGGCTAATATTTTTAAATATCTAGAAATCAGGTTATAGTTCAGGTGTCTGAAAAACTTACTGATATGAGGCTGAATAAATGAGGCCTAAATATAGTATCCTTGCAGACTGCTACTAGGCTCCTTGGGTAATCAGCAGTTCTGTTAAAGGTGCCATAAAAAATCTCAGGTCCTTGATCACCAGCACAACCAGGGTTTCATCTCTGCTGTCTCGGAGTCCATAATCCAATGTTCCAAGCTCTGAGCTGTCCACTCAGTGGGTCTAGTTAGATCCTGAACTCCATATATGTTGAGGCTGTCTTAAACACATAGACTTTGCTACCACAACTATCTGTTTCAAAAAGAAAGTAGCTTGTAACTGATCATGAGAAACCCAGACTGGCAGGCCCCTCTGCCCACCAGAGGCCTGGGACTGCAGGGAGAGCAGATGAAGAAGCCCAGGCAGGCAGAAGCTCCACTGAAAAAGAACAGCTCACCACTGGCACAGGGAAGAGCAGGGTGACAGCTTTTGTGTTATTTTAGAACAGTTTGTGCTGATGAGCTTTTTGTTGTGGTACATTCCTCTAAAAAGAACATTTTATTCCTCCTCTCATTGACAAAGTAATTCAGCAGAAAGTGAAAAAAGAAAGAGGAGCAGATGACAAAGATATCCAGGAATTTGTGGACCTTGGAATACATCACCTTCTTGACTGTGGTGCCATGCACCTCCCAGTCGGGTGGCCAGGTCCTTGGAGAGACGTCAGGAAACCTCTTGGCCTCTCTCACCACCAGGAACATGGCACTATTCCCAGCACAGACAAATAAAATTTGGGTCCTTTGAAAGCCAGTGATACTTCTAGATGTGACCAAAAGCTCAGATACGTTCATCATGGCTGTTGTCCTTAAAAACCTACAGCTGCCAGATCGTATACGTTATCTCAGCCTGGTTGCCTGGGCCCCCTTTCCTTTTCAGGTTTTTGTCCTGTGGTTTTCCACCACAGTCACTCTGCCCAACCAAACCTGCCAACCATGCTTCTTCCTGCCTCCACATCTTTGCTCACACTCCTTCCTACTGCTCAGGCTGCCCCATCCCTTTCCACTCTATCCCAGATTTCCTCTAGGAAGTCTGTTTTTCTCCTCTCATTAGACATTATCTAGTTCATCCTTATACAAGGATCCCCTCGGTAGACCAATCAGTGGAGGTTTGTGTTCTACTTGCCAATCTTCAGTGACAGGGAGATCACGATCTACCTACCAAGGAAGCCTCTACTATGACAAGAGAGCACTGTTAGGCGATTCTTTACCCCAGAAGAATATGTCCATATTTTACTTTCCCCACAGTGGTCCTGGTTCTGCCCTTACAATAAAAGAGACAAGACAGCAGTACCTAACAGCATAGGCTTTGAAATCAGATCTGTGTTCATACTCCGTGTGTCCCTGAACGAAATGCTTAACTTTTCCAAAATTCCAGTCTTGACGATAATACCAACTTCATAAGGCTGTTAACAAAGTTAAAAGAGTAACTATGCAAAGAGCTTAACACTGTGCCTGGCACTGAGTAAGAATTTCATTGCTAAGCATTATCGTCTTTTAAGCCTGATTCCTCTACTTCTATTTTATTTGAAGATAGGAATTATATTATCTGCATCTTTTCTTTTCCACGTTAAAGTTTCTTCATTAGATTGTAAATTATACAAGGACAGATGTATCGCTATGTAATTATATGTATTTACTGTCACATTCCCCACATCTAAAACAGTGCCTGGCACATATATAATAGACACTTATAGACACTGAATTGTACTGAATGCTCTCCATTTCATGGTTTTCACATCCCTCATCAGTCATGTCACTCCTTTGTACAGGATTTCACTGCTTCAAGATGTTTCTGACAATGTGAAATCCAAAACTGAATTCAAAATTTAAAAGTAGACTAACCAGCAGGAAGGAGAGACCAGAATTACGTGCTCCCTCAAGATATACACCATATCACTATAAGAGATTTGGCATAATTTGGCAGCTTCACCAAAGTGCTGGCTCAAGTTGAGCCCGAAAACAACTGAAATTTTTAAATCTTCTCACACATGATGACTTTGTACTCTGGGCTCTGTGGAACTGGAGATGTAGTAATGCCCAAAGGTGAAACAATAACAGGGCTCTTCCATCCAGAGATTCCTCTCACTCTTGCTGTCTGGACCACTCAACTGACTTCTAGCAGTTGCAGCCTGGAATTCAGAACGACCTTTCTAGGAACCTCTGTCTCTTCTTCACAGAGTATAAGTTTCCAAAGGGCAAGACCTGACTGCCTTGCCTTCTCCTCCACATGCCAGCACAGGGTTGAACACAGAGTTAGGACAGATGGGTGTCCTCCACCTCCAGTAGGAGTACAATAAGGATGCAGGCAAACTGTACGGACCAGCCTCAGGGCTCCCTCTCCCTCTCAAACAGCACAGCTCAGCCAGTGTTGTGCTTCCAGCTGGTAGGCAGATGGGGGCCGGTCCAGACACAGAGAGGTCAGGCCTGCTCTCTGACAGGCCAGCTCCTCGAGGCTGCTCTGCTGAGAATCACCTGCCCTGGTAGGGATGCGACCCTAGGGAACAAGCCAGTACCAAGAACATCTCTCCCCAGGGAACAGCCTGTCTAGACAGCTTCAGGGACTGTTCACACAGGAAAAGGAGAGAGCCACGCAGAGTGAGGGAGCTCACCTCATCACTTTCTTCCACATCCACATCACCATTGGCATCATCATCCATCAGCTTGTGGATGCTGCGGACTGCATCAAAGCTGAGCTTCTCATCCTCACTGTGGCACAGGGGCTTGTCGATCCGGCAAAACTCTGTACAGGAAAAGAGACAATGTTACAGGGGGCTGCCGCCCAGCTCTATTACCCACCTGTCTCATTGTCCCTAGCTTCTAACACCTGACTCCACTTAACAGCAAGAAGAGTGTTTCTTATTAACTGTCTTCCCCGTTTAGGAACAATGCTTTATTATCCTAATAGTTTCTTGGCAGGGAAGTCAAGCATAGGACTAGGAATACACTAGGATCTACACAAAGAACATGAATAAATAACTCAACAAGAAAAAAAAAAAAAAAACCAAGTGAGAGAAAATACAAATAGTCAATGAACACAGGGAAAGCTCTCACTAGTAATCAAAGAAATACATATTCAAAAGAAACAACAAACAAACATAAATTAATACAATCTCTCTAGAAACAGGAAAACAGCCTGTTTGTCCTAATGCCAGAGTACCACTCTTCGTTCACTTTGTCACTTCCCATATACATAATGCCAGTCACAGGCTACCCAGGGAAACCCTTCACATCTTATGCCTTCTCCGAGACAGTCTTCAGCTGTCTACCTATTAGACATCTAAGATCCTAAGCATGCCTGACACAACTGCATGGGAGGTGTGGAGTGAAGCTTCCTCTGCCCACCACCATACAGTTATACAGCAAAAAAAACCACCCAGTCCATTTCATGACACCTAATTCTCTTATGAACCTGGAAAATGCCTAGCAGAAAGAGCCTGGAATCTGGCTGTAGTTCTACTATGTGGCTCTAAGGAGATGACTTCCCTTTTTCAGGCTCCAAGTTCACTATTTGAAAAAGACATATTAACTAAAGTTTTTGGCATTTTCTTCCAATTCCTAGAGTGTAAAATTTCTCTTTTCTTTTGACCTTGATCTTGAAAACTACTTTCTAGGCAAAATACTCTTCAAATCATCCCCAAAGAAGATAGAAGAAAGATCCTGATTTCCCAAATAGAAGTCACAGAAGAGGAAGCAAGGACAAGGTGAAGAAGCTGTGGCTGTGAAGCCTTGTAGAAAGCCCTAATCAGAGACCTGAAATGCTCTCATCCATCTAATCATTTACTTATCTGCTGGTCAGAAACGCAGACAAGATCAGACAGGTCACCTCTCTATCACTTGCTAGTCACTCAATCCTTTTCAAAATGAGGAGGGGTATAAATATTAAACTGTTTAAGTCTCAGATGTAACTTAATGAAAATGTGTTGAATATTGAAGCTCACAGATGTTAACAGATGTATCCCAAGTCAAAAGCCACTATAGAGGCACAACAAGAGCCCAGGTCTGCTGACTCCCAGGCCTGCACTTCACCTGCCTGCCTTTACACCAAGGTAACCATATAGCTTTAAGTTAGTTGTATCTTCTGGAAGCCATGGATGGTAATGCTGGTAAGGACCACACTGAAAAAATGGCTTTAGAAAAGAAAAAAATAAGATAAACAGTATGCATATAAAAGAAATAAGTACCTCCATAGACTCTATGTTCCTCTACCTCTGTCCTGGCAAGCTGGAGCAGAAAATGGAAGGTGGGGTAAAATATGTGGTGGATACTGAGGGAAAAGAGTAGAAAATAGCCCAGATTTAAGGCACTGTCTCTAATTTCCTCACCAACAAGAGCTCTTAACACGACTGCTTCATTCATGGACTCCTATCCACTACTTATCACAAACAAACTGCAGTAAGTAATGACTAGTTCGGAGATGAAGCAAACAGCACTGAGACTGGCATAACCAACATAACACTTTCCTTCCCTTATTTCTGTATTTATACTACTCAATGGCATATATGATTGCCTGTAAGAGCTTTTTTGATCAGCATATGATATGTCCATTCAAACAACATTTATTGAGTACTGTTTATACGTCAGGGTCTATAATCAGCCCAAGGGATGAAGAGATGAAGCAGACCTCATCTTTGCTCTCAAGGAGCTCAGTTATAAAAGCGAGGGGCTCTGCCAGGACCAGCTTGGGTGAACCTCACAGTGTTGCTGTACATGCTTTTATTATAGCATTTATTGACTCATATTTAAATTATATGTGCTCATGCCTGTCTTTTCCACTATACTGTGGGTATGAAATGCCTCAAAACGTAATATATTAGATTTGGAAAAAAAAAGTGGGGGAAATAGGCAATTAAAATACCAAGTGCTAAGTGCCATAATAGAAAGAACTGAGGTTATGCTAGGAGTCAACAACCTCTTCGGTAAAAGGTCAGACAGTAAACAATTCAGGATTTATGAGCTCTACAGTCTTTGCTGCAGCTACATAACTCTGTCATTGAACACAGAAGCAGCCAAAGACAAAACATGGGTAAGAGAACTCAACTGTGCTTCAATAAAACTTTATTTACAAAAACAGACAGTGGGCTGGATTTGGCCCTTGGACCATACTTTGCTGACACCATTTCTAGAGCTCCCCAGGTAGTACAACTGAAGCACACTGGGTCAACAGATTTTTGACCCAAAACAAAGAAATCTAATCTTCACTAGCCTGTATCCACACACAGGATTATCTGAAGTAAAGCATTTCTATTAGGCTTTTTAAAACAATGGAAATAGTTTACCAAGCTCTAGGGACTAGGGTCTCCAGGCTGGGCCTGATTGGCCTACAACAGGTCCAACAAGTTTGGGCTTCAAACACCAGGCTCTAGTTGACTTTTGCTCCTGGCATCATTTGGCACAGAGAAAGATTAAAGGAATTGAGGATAAGGGAATACAAAGTCTTGATGCCCTATATTGCTATAGAATCCTGTCCAGAAAAATCATGTCAGACAAAAGTCACAAAAAAATCTCTTCAATGGAGTATTGCCTCTGTGGTCTCTCTCTCCTTCCTGAGATCTTTAGTATCTTTCTTAATATATTCCAACCTGGCAAGGTTTCAGAGACCCATCTGGAAATTACCTTTAAAAATCCACACATTTAGCAACACATTATTACTACAGTCCAAGAGCCCTGCCCTTGGAGTCAAAATACATATGTCAAAATTCTGGCTTCATCAGTTACAACCATATGATATTGGACAAGTTGTTTAACTTTTCCCAGCCTCCACCACCTCACTTGCAAAATAAGGATAATTAATTCTGCTGCATATGGTTTTTGTGAGAATTACGTAAGATTACAATTGTTAAAGATTTAGTATAGGGCTTGCATGAAATTGACATTTAATACATTTGTTACCTCCTTCTTTCCTGCCAGAGCAGCAAGTGAACAGTTCCCATCTTTCACTAACTTCAGCCACTTTCCCTCTATGGACCATAAAGAGTCAAATAAAGGAAGTACAGTCCAACCAAACTGCTCAAAAGAATGTTCCTAAGTGAGCTGGCAAGTGAGTGTCTGACAATAGCCTGTCTTCCCCCAGTATTTACATGTCTATCACTGGTAACATTTATCACACAGTGTTGTTGTTGTTCAGGCGCTCAGTCGTGTCAAACTCTGAGACCCCATGGACTGCAGCATGCCAGGCTTCCCTGTCCTTCACCATCTCCTAGAGTTTGCTCAAATTCATGTCCATTGAGTTGGTGACGCCATCCAACCATCTCATCCTCAGTCATCCCCTTCTCCTCCTGCCTTCAATCTTTCCCAGCATCAGAGTCTTTTCCAAGGAGTCAGCTCTTTGCATCAGGTGGCCAAAGTATTGGAGCTTCCGTTTCAGCATCAGTCCTGCCGATGAATATTCAGGACCAATTTCCTTCAGGATTGACTGGTTTGATTGCGTTGCAGTCCAAGGGACTCTCAAGAGTCTTCTCCAACACCACAGTTCAAAAGCATCAATTCTTCAGCACTCAGCTTTCTTTATGGTCCAGCTCTCACATCCATACATGACTACTAGAAAAACAAGAGCTTTGACTATATGGACCTTTGTCAGCAAAGTAGTGTCTCTGCTTTTTAATATGCTGTCTAGGTTGGTCAGAGCTTTTCTCCCAAGGAGCAAGCGTCTTTTTAATTCCATGGCTACAGTCACCATTCACAGTGATTTTAGAGCCCAAGAAAATAAAGTCTGTCACTGTTTCCATTGTTTCTCCATCTATTTGCCATGAAGTGATAGGACCAGATACCATGATCTTAGTTTTTTAAATGAGTTTTAAGCCAGCTTTTTCAGTCTCCTCTTTCACATACAGTGTTATAGTTGTTTAACCCATCTTCTCCATAATGGCTTGGGACCATGTACCAAGCACCAAGAAAAAGTCAGGTTCTTGATAGATGTTCAACAAATATTTTTTGAATGAATAACTAAATACTAGTTCTATAATCATTTAAGGGATTTTCGGAGGCAGAAAAGAGAATTTTAGGTAGAGAGAAGAGCACAAGACCAAGTTTAACTTTTTTGATCTTAGGACCCCTTTTTACACTTAAAAACTGAAACTCCCCAAACTGATTGATATTTACTATATAAGAAATTAAAATATAAACCCCATATAGATTATAGAAGCATGTTTTAGGAAAAAATAATTGTTTTCTGCAAAAAAAAATTCATGAGGAGAGTGGAAATGTCTGGCTTGAAGGAAACAGCTGTTACAGCCTTATTATATCTATTTCTGCATTCAGTGTGTTGTTTTGCTTTCAATCAAAACACAGATATGCAGTTGGAAAAGCAGGAGTATTTTAATAATCTTTCAGATAATTGTGGTCAGTCTTCTCTGATACTTCACCAAAACTTCAACAAGTAATAGGTATGTTAAAGGTTACAATGAAACTATACAGGTGAACTTTTTGTACTCTGTCACAGTAAAATCCATCCTCTATCTTGCAGTCTATCCTGCACTTTGAATGGATCTTTTATCCATGGGTGATTCTGAAACAACATATACTAATCATTTGGAAACTAGTGATTCAATGAGTTAAGCAGAGTTTCCAAATTTGACACAGTTCATTTATATAATATCAAAATAATCACAATTATTAAAAAAAAAAAAAAAGCTCTAAACCTAGGGACACTGTCAAGCTTACTGTGGCAGATACAAGTTTTCCTAAACTTTTACTTTTATTTTCAATTAAAAGCTGGAAGTTTATCATTGGCAACAAATACTACCAGTTGTTCTTAAAGTAGCACACTTGCTTCATTCATTTTCAAGAAAATGTCTGCCAAAAACATAAGTCTCAGTAATTGCGATTTGTCAGTTATTCTTTCAAGTAAAAATAGTGTTCCCTGAAAAAGGGAGGTAGTTCAGCTCAATTGCACAAATGCATTTCCTCGAGATAAACATCAGGCTTCGATATGCAGCATAAGTGCTTAAAGTGTACTTCCTGTTTTATCACACAGAATACCACAGAGACAATTCAATAAAATTATAAAAAATTTTAATTCTCTATTAAAAACGTTAAAAATCTGACATTGCATGGAGTGGAAGGATGCCATGGTTACTGGCACAATTTTGTGACAGTCTTGATTCCTGTTAAGACGCCAACAGTTTTACCTACTAAGTTCTTCTGCACCAACAGTCCAGATGTACACAGGATGGGGAAAGCAAATAGTATCTAAGTATTATTATTAATATGGCTTTGACCTTCTGGACCCCCCAAAAGACCTTGGTGGCCCCCAATGGTCTGCAGACCACACATTGTGAACCACGGGCAGACAAAATGACAAAGACCTTTCCCTCACATCCAAAGGTCCTCTCCTTTCTCTAGACAGACCTAATCATTTACTGCTCTATGTTCCAAGCACTTTGTACCTAACTCTGTTATATTAATTCTCATGCTCTGAGTTGTTCGCATGCCACAGCCAGAAAAGGGCAAGGACTAAATTTGACTCACTCTATCCCCCAGGGCCCAGTATGGCACTATCCTATTAACCACCTTGTCAAGTATGAAATCAGTAAATGCTGGCTGAATGAATGAATGTGTGAATGAATGGATTCATAACAAACCATATCTCCCCAAAAGACAAGAGAATTCTTGAGTGTAGCCTCCCAATTCCCACCACGAATATCCGGTATCCACCTAATGCCTCTCCCTCTCCCAATCACTTTCATTTCTCGTCATAAACACTAACTCATCCCCAGAGAACACATATCTGAAGGCATGCAAAGCAGAACCACTGTAGTTGAGCTAGACAATGGATTGTCTGATGTGAGACACAAGCTCCGAGGAAAAGAAGTGAGAAACAGTCGTCAAGGAAGAAAGCAGAGAGAGAGGAGAAGGACACTGATCAGACTGTTCCTCAGTGCTTGGCTGGAACCTGAGGAGAATCTGGAAATGACTAAATTTTACAAACAGGGGCTTCATCTCTCAAAATTATTTCTCCCCCTTCACTCAGGCTCTGTAGTAACCCTGATGGGATCAGAATCCACACTTACCCTTAGAAAGGGCTCAAAAGAGTGTAAGACTGCAAGCATGAACCCTGAGAAGACGTTCAGATTTGATCAAGACCATGAGGTTGCAGAGATAAAACAGCCTGGAACCCAGAATGAGGACAGGACTGGAGGGATAGCAGGGGACCCTCTAGATGAAAATGTAAAGGCTGAAAAAAGGAACTGGCTTGGGACCTGGAACTAGCAAGAAAGGTCCTCCCTGGAATATAGCACATAGCAGGCCTAACCACAGAGGAAAGAGGCATCAGATTCCTGGGCTGTGTAAAACCCGGCCTACCTGAGGGGATGTTCCTATCCCTGTTAGAACATCATGCTCAGTTGCTCAGTTGCCTCTGACTCTTTGCAACCCCGTGGACTGTAGTCCACCAGGCTCCTCTGTCCCTGGAATTTTCTAGGCAAGAATCCTGGAGTGAGTCGCCATTTCCTCCTTCAGGGGATCTTCCCAACCCAGGGACTGAACCCACATCTCCTGTGTCTCCTGCATTGGCAGGCGGATTCTTTAGCATTGAGCCACCTGGCAAGCCCCAATTAGAACATCACCTCCTCATATTCAAGAAGAGGCCCAGCTCTTCTCAGCAGGGGGCAGGAATTGAGAACAGCTTTCCTTCTGGACAAAGCTGGCACTGGTTCCAGCTAACCAAGCAACATTAACCCAAAAGGCTTCTGACCATGCTCATTTCTCCTCCAAGACAGAACACATCAAAAATAACCTATATGGCACCAAGAGTGAACCCTAGGGTAAACCACAAGCTTTGGGTATTATGATGTGTCAATGTGAGAGACTTTATTTATTTTTTTGGCTCCAATATCACTGCAGATGGTGACTGCAGCCATGAAATTAAGTGATGCTTGCTCCTTGGAAGAAAATTATGACCAACCTAAACAGCATATTAAAAAGCAGAGACATTACTTTGTCGAAAAGGTCCGTCTAGTCAAAGCTATGGTTTTTCTAGTAGTCATGTATAGATGTGAGAGTTGGACTACAAAGAAAGCTGAGCGCCAAAGAATTGATGCTTTTGAACTGTGGTGTTGGANGAGCCAGGGGCGTCTTTAATAAACAGCAGCAAAAATGAACAGCAATTACTGAGCTCTTTCTGGGTCAGGCACTGTTGTGCACCCTTTACATGGTTAACTCAATTTCTGCTTCAACATCACAGTAAAGACTACAAGAACCTGCACGTCACAGACAAAGAAACTAAGGCACAGAGAAAATAGGGAGTTTCCCAAGGTCACACACTAGTAATGGCGGGACTGGAATTCAATCCAGACCGTCTGACTTCAGGCCCTGTGGTTCTAACCACATTGCTATCTATATCTCTATTGAAATCAAAATGACAGATGTCAAAATAAAATGTGAATGGGGAAGAAAGGATGCAGAATTTTATACAAGACATAATTCATGGAAACTTTAAGAACACATATATAACAATACCACGTTAGCTACTAGCATATAAATGTATTATGTAAAAGTATTTCTGTGTGGTTCATTAGGGAAAGAGGGGGTAAAAGACATCAGGATGGGGAGGTGAGGAAAAAAACTGAACAGGGCTGTATCCCTAATATTTTATCTCTTTAAAAAGACTTCCTCGGCTTCAATGAGTATATGAAGTCAACACACTGCTCTTTTTGTTGTCCCAGTACTCTTACAAAATGTCTCATTTCCCCTATCATTTGTATTTGCAAAGCCCAGAATCCATAAACATGCTTTCAATTTAATCCTACCAATTAATGTTTGTATTCTTAGGAGACAGTTTAAGTGACATTTACTTTTATTGAGTTATGCATTTTAGTAGCATGAAAAGATTTGACAGAAAAACCAAATAGATTAAACAAACTTTACTTTCTTATGATATAAGTGTTGCAGATTCATTTTAGAAAATTAGACAATTTCGATATACAAAATGACACTTCACTGAAATACNGATTCATGTTGATGTATGGCAAAGCCAATAGAGTATTGTAAAGTAAAATAAAGTAAATAAAAAATAAAAATAATAAAAATAAAAGCCAACCTTATTTTCAAAAAAGACACACAAACAACACCAGCACAGCTTTACACAGGTTAAATGATTAACAAATATATAAGTACTACAATAAATACAGTACCTTACCTTGAAGAGACCTGAGGTTTGCTTGTGGTGGTGGATATTGGAAGGGTTGAAGCTGACGCATTATTGTAAAGAGGGTTTTCTGAATGACACAGAAAGTTGTAACTGCGTTGCAGGCAGGTGTGGCTCATTATGCATGGCGAGTGGAGTAGCTGGTAGATGTTTTGAGGTCTGTACATGGGCCTGTTTTGTGCCTTCCTATGTGGTTTAGCTCAGCCAGGCGTGGATTTCTGAATTCACCTAGTATTTCTTGGGGACAAAATCTTGCATAAGCAAATGTGAAATCCCCATTATGCTCGAATCATTTCCTAATGTATCGATTGTGGTGGTTTAGTCGCTAAAGAGTCTGCCCGACTCTTGTGAACCCATGGACTGTAGCCTGCTAGGCCTATCCTTTGTCCGTGGGATTCTCCAGGCAAGAAGACTGAAGTGGGTTGCCATTCCCTTCTCCAAAGGTATCAATTGTGTTGGAAAAAATGTACATTTTCAAAGCACATGTTGCAGCAGAACTGTCTGCACCTGACTGACGGTCACTCTTTCCTTGTTTACTCAGACTGGACCAAGAGGATTGAGTACCAGCCCGGCTCAGGGAGCGTGCCCCTGTTCCCCAGCATCCACCTGGAGACGTGTGACGGGGCCGTGTCCTCCATCCAGATCACCACGGAGCTGCAGACCAACTACATTGGGAAGGGCTGTGACCGGGAGACCTACTCTGAGAAGTCCCTGCAGAAATTATGTGGTAGGCTTCCCTGTTTGGGTTATTTTTTAATTCATTGTTTTAAACAGTATATACAAAGTGTATCTTACTCTATTATGAAGCAATCAGCTGCTCCTCACTGCACTGGTACATGTGACCCCTGGATGAATATTAAGTTTACTTATTATGGTTAAATCAGCAATGCCCAACCTTTTGGCACTAAGGACCGGTTTCATGGAAGACAATTTTTTTTAAGTTTTTTATTTTGTATTGCTGCTGCTGCTGCTGTCGCTTCAGTCATGTCCGACTCTGTGTGACCCCACAGACGGCAGCTCACCAGGCTCCCCCGTCCCTGGGATTCTCCAGGCAAGAACACTGAAGTGGGTTGCCATTTCCTNTGCCTGTTACTCCAGGTGTTTCTTGACTTTCTACTTTTGCATTCCAGTCCCCTACAATGAAAAGGACATCGTTTTTGGGTGTTAGTTCTAAAAGGTCTTGTAGGTCTTCACAGAACCATTCAACTTCAGCTTCTTCAACATCACTGGTTAGGGTATAGACTTGGATTACTGTGATACTCAATGGCTTTCCTTGGAAATGAACAGAGATTATTCTGTCATTTTTGAGATTGGATCCAAGTACTGCATTTCAGACTCTTTTGTTGACCGTGATGGCTACTCCATTTCTTTTGAGGGATTCCTGCCCACAGTAGCAGATGTAATGGTCATCTGAATTAAATTCACCCATTCTTGTCCATCTTAGTTTGCTGATTCCTAGAATGCCGATGTTCACTCTTGCATCTCTTGTTTGACCACTTCCAATTTGCCTGGATTCATTGACCTAACATTCCAGATTCCTATGCAATATTGCTCTCTACAGCATCGGACCTTGCTTCTTATCACCAGTCACATCCACAACTGGTTATTGCTTTTGCTTTGGCTTCATCTCTTCATTCTTTCTGGAATTATTTTCCCACTGATCTCCAGTAGCATACTATGTACCTACCCAGCTGGGAAGTTCATCTTTCAGTGTCCTATCTTTTTGCCTTTTCACACCATTCATGGGGATCTCAAGGCAAGAATAATGAACTGGTTTGCCATTCCCTTCTCCAGTGGACCACATCCTGTCAGACCTCTCCTCCATGACCCGTCCATCTTGGGTGGCCCCACAGGGCATGGCTTGGTTTCACTGAGTTAGACAAGGGTGTGGTCCATGTGATCAGATTGGCTAGTTTTCTCTGATTATGGTTTCAATGTGTCTGCCCTCTGATGCCCTCTCACAACACCTACTGTCTTACTTGGGTTTCTCTTTGGATGTGGGGTATCTCTTCACTGCTGCTCCAGCTAAGTGCAGCCACTGCTCCTTACCTTGGATGAGTTACCTCTCCTGACCTTGAATGTGGGGTAGCTCCTCTGGGCCCTCCTGTGCCCTTGCAGCTGCCACTCCTTGGTCGTGGGGTAGCTCCTCTTGGCTGCTCCTGGGCCTGATTTGCCGCCGCCCAACTTCCTGCAACCCAGCATAGAATTTACATTATTTGGATGTCTTATATTTTACAGTATTCCTATCAGTCTCCTTGGATCCTTATCTGACTGCTTTCTCTAAGATTAAGTTGCTAGGAGAAGGCAGTGGCACCCCACTCCAGTACTCTTGCCTGGTAAATCCCATGCATGGTGGAGCCTGCTAGGCTGCAGTCCATGGGGTCGCTAAGAGTCGGACATGGCTGAGCGACTTCACTTTCACGCATTGGAGAAGAAAATGGCAACCCACTCCAGTGTTCTTGCCTAGAGAATCCCAGGGATGGGGGAGCCTGGTTGGCTTCCATCTATGGGATCACACAGAGTTGGACATGACTGAAGTGACTTAGCAGTAGGTGTCATGGAATAGGTTTTCCTGCAGCCCTTTATATATCTGGCATACTTTGGATTGAGAGTTGTTTTACTTTCACTTTGCTATCTGGAAACTTCTAATATCCTGAAATATATGTAACATTTTAAGAATACTCAGTTAATCATGTTTACCTCCATAGGTCTTATGCAACTTTTTTTCCCTACTTACTCATCTTTGAATATAGAGTCAAAAACACAGATTCATTGGGAGAGTTGCTGTAAACCATTTCCCAGTGGATCTGTGTGGAAAAGATGTTCCTTTAAGAGCTCAAACAGAAGGGAAGTTATGAAACAATCCTGGTGTCTAGTAGATATTTTTAAAGTGCCACTTCCTCTTTTTAGGAAACATAAAGAGACTCATGGTTATCCTGGGAGGAAAAGATGGGAGAACTTATACTCGTGCAGCTTGATGAATTTCAAAATTTGTGCATAAAGAGGCAAAAAGAATCTTCAAGTAAGAGACTTTATATGGAGCCTGAGGGCAAAATGCATATCTGGTCTAAAGCAACTGAATTTCTGTCCTAAGAGGTGGAACTCCAAGAACAACTTAACTTGAAAAGCTAGTGGAAGTAGAGAAGTTACATTTAAAGAGCAGATTCCAAAAGGGGTCCTATCTCATGAATAAGACATAAGGAAAATTGTATCAAACTCTAGAAAAATGTTGCATTTTCTTGATTTTTTTTTTTTTTTTGGTCATTGACCTGCATAGAAGGCTCTCTTCAAATACCTTTATGAGTAAGTGTAATAAAAATTTGGTAAGAAAGTTCTAAGATACCTTCTCTAGAATTCTCATGCATCAGAAGCTGTTACTTAAAAACAGTAAAACGGAACTTGCATCATTATACCTAATACCAACACTTACTCATCATTTATTGCGTTTGTGTATATAAGAAGTGGTTCCTGAGCCTTTACCATATCAGGCACTTTGTAAGAACTGAGAATGCAAAAGTAAGGAAAACCAGATGAAGCCCTGTTCTTGTAGCTTGCTTTCTGTAGGGGGAGGGGTGATTTGAGAATAAACAGTAAACATGCACACACACACACACACACACACACACACATACAATATTTCATTTGATTACAAGTGCTAAGAAGAAAAATAAATCAGGAAAAGGGGATGGAGTGGGGAACAATAAAGGGTAGAAAGAAAGGGCAGCATTATTTGAAATAGGTTGGTCAAAGAAGTGATGTTTACTGTGGTAAAAATTCTCTTATCTAAATAAAGTGAGGAAGTTAGCCACGAGTACATCTGAAGGAAGAGTATCAGGCATGAGAGCAAATGCCAGTTCAAAATATTGAATTCATGACAACATTTTTAGAAGTAGTAGTAACAGTGACAGGAGTACCCGTGCAATATATTAAATGCACAATATATTTTCATCCCTTGTTCTGAATAATTTCTGTATATCTTTATGCGGGTGTAAGTTTTTTTTCTTTTTCTTTTGATGCCCATATGGGATTTTGTGTGCTTGTGTGTGTACACAGAAGGGACTATTCAGAGATTTACTTTTCTTTTCAGTTATATTTTTGAAACTTTAATTGAAAATTCACATGCCATTCTAAGGAATAATACAGAAGATTCTGGGTATGCTTCATCTGATTTCTTTCAGTCTTGTGTGTGTGTGCTTAGTTGCTCAGTCGTATCTGACTCTTTCCTACTCCATGGATTATAGCCCACCAGGCTTCTCTTGCAAATCTGGAGTTCAGTAAGACCACAAGGTACTGGCATTGGTACAATCCTTCAGCTTTACGCAAATTTCACATTTTATATGCACTCATTTGCATGTGTGTGCATATAGTTCTATGCAGTTGTATCACATGTTGATTTGTGTGACTACCACCATGTCAAGATACAGACAGTTCCATCTCTCTAAGGATTCTCCATTCTGCTTCCATATCATCTATCTACTCATGATGCCAGTCCCTAACTCTTGGCAAGCACTAACCTGTTCTCCATCTCTATAATTTTGTCATTTTGATAATGTTACATAAATGAAAGCTTGCTGCATGTAATCTTTTATGGTNGGCTCCTCTGTCCATGGGATTTTCCAGGCAAGAGTACTGGAGTGGGGTGCCATTGCCTTCTCCAATTTTGTATTGGGGTTTAGCCAATTAACAGGCTTCCCAGGTGGTGCTAGTGGTAAAGAACCCATCTGCCGATGCAGGATACCTAAGAGATGGCAGTTTGGTCCCTGGGTCAGAAAGATCCCCTGGAGGAGGGTGTGGCAAGTCACTCCAGTATTCTTGCCTAGAAAATCCCATGGACAGAAGCCTGGTGGGCTATGGTCCACAGAGTTGCAGAGATTCAGACAAGACTAAAGCAACTGAGTACACGTGCACACACACACAGCTGATTAACAAGCAATGTTGTGATAGTTTCTCGTGGACAGCAAAGGGACCCAGCCACACATATGTACATACCCCTTCTCCTCCAAACTCCCGCCCATCCTGGCTGCCACATGACCTTGAGCAGAGCTCCCTGTGCTATACAGTAGGCCCTAGTTGGTTATCCATTTCAATACAGCAGTGTGTACATATCCATCCCAAACTCTCTAACTTTCCATTTTCCCCTGGCACACCATAAGTTTGTTCTCTAAGACTGTGAACCTCTTTCTGTTTTCTTAGTAACTTCATTTGTATCATGCCTTTTTAGATTCATGGAAGACAATTTTTCCACAGACTGGAGGTGGGGGGTGGTTTCAGGATGATCCAAGCACACTTTATTTCTGTTATTATTATATCAGCTCCACCCCAGATTATCAGGCATTAGATCCCAGAGGTTGGGGACCCCTGGGTTAAAGGGTTGGAAGGCTCAGCTTTCAGCACCAACCATACCTGATCAGACCCCACCATGTACCAACTCTAAGGCAGTGGGCAAGTGCTGTGACAAAGCCTCTATTCTCCATCAGTAACTTAGGGATGTACACACACAGGCACACACGTGTAGACCCAGCACCTAGCATGGGGCCTGAAGGAACACGGCTCCCTTGTAGTGTGTTGCTTTCAGAGAGGTGCCTTCCCAGGGGCCAATGTGAAGAGGGGTGCCAGCCTCTCAGGGAGAGGTGGGTCTCCTCCTCCAGGACCAGCTATGGCACACGAGGGCTTACTGCAAATAAAAGTGCTGGACTTTTGTTCCAAAATTATGAAGAATTTTAAGGCAGAAACAGCAAAGCATGAAACCAACCTGGGGGCTCCGTGTGACTGTTCAGGTCATGTGCTGGTGAAGCCGAGCCTGGATGTCCATGTTGAAGAAGAGCTAGGCTAGGAGGAGAGATGGGGAATGTGAAGGATCCAGGTGTGGGGCACAGAGGGCTGGCTGTCAGTTGGCTAAGAGATGGTGCCCCAAGGAGGAAGCAGGCGGGAACTGGGAGCCAGGGTGATGCAGGTTCTGCCTGATGAAGCTTAGCTTTATTGAGCACCTGGTGTGTGCACCTCACATGTGTGTGTGTTAGTTGTTCAGTCGTGTCCGACTCTTTGTGACCCTATGGACTATAGCCTACCAGGCTCCTCTGTCCATGGGATTCTCCAGGTAAGAAATCTGGAGTGGGTTGTCATTCCCTTCTCCAGTGTGCTTCACATGCCCTACCCTAATTCACACTGAGGAGGGTCTCATTCATCCAGTTTTAAACATGGACAATTAGATGCCCAGAGAGGAAAAATTATTTTTAAGATCACTCAGGGAGTGACAGAGCGAGACTTTGAAAGTAGGTCTATGGGAAGGAAGGGCTCTTTGGCTCTGGGTCTGTGATGCTGGGCCAGGCCTCTGGAGCTGGAATGTAAATCTCTCAAGTCAACTGCAGAGTAAGACACAGTACGCGGGAATGATCCCACGTGCTTAGTAAACCAGACAGTGGGTGTGTTGATGGGCCTCCTTCCTCCCCACCATGTATATTTCATTTCTTTCTTGTTCTCTCCAAGACTATTCAGGCCCTCACACAGCCTCTCCAGCCGGACTGTGGGCAGCTCCAGAAAGAGCTTAGTCTTAAGACGGGGCCTGCACTTGGGGGTGACTCCATCTCCCATGGAAGATGTGACTTCCTGAACACAGACTGTAGCCCCTCCTGGGGACCCCTTCACTACTGTCTTTGCAGCAGTTTTCCTCCTTCACCATTGACACACAGACACATGCATACACACTTATGTGCACACACACACAAGGTGCAAATACACATGTACACACACACAGGCACACACAGGCACACAAAGTGCACACATGCACGCAAGGTACACACAGGCACACACAGTTGCACACAGGCACACAAAAACACATGCACTCTCAGGTGCACAATGCACACGAGCACACACATGCGCACATAGAGGTACACACACAACATATAGGTGCACACATGCACACACAGGTGCACACATGCACACAATGAAAACACAGGTACATATACAGGCACACACTCACACCTTCATGCACGCAGCTCTTGCCCGAGGACCAAGTGGCAATTTGAGAACTGGATGTGCAGTATGCCCTGCTTGGGTAGCATAGTGCCCCATTTATCATGTCGCCAGGCTGGAAGGAGGGCCCATGGGAATGCAGGTTTTTCCAGAATGATGCAGGAGATTGGGGAAAATAGCACAACCTAAGTATTCCAAACAGCTCTGGTAAAAATGCCCATCAGCAGCCCACAGTACTGAGAAAGCTGCCTCCGGTGCTCTTTACTCCACGCACAGAGAAGCCGTCTCTGCCAACATCTCATTTTGAATGAATATCCCATCTTGCTCCTTGTGCACCTGAATTATAAGTCAGCTCACCCCCACACCACCGCAGGTTACAGTCATTTCCTCACCTCCTCCAGGTTAGGAGATGATGCAGTCAACTTCTTAAAGATCAGATGAGCCCAAGTGCACGCACGGGTGATTTGATTCTGAATGTTGCTGGGGGGAGAACAGGGGATGGAGAGAAGGAGAGGATTTTTCAAGGGAAGAAAATTGCATCTGGTTGTTAATATAGCTCACTCCTCTGGGCTGCCAGCCTCACCTGGCAGGAAGGCAGGTTAAATAAGACAGGAAAGCACTTTACCCTGAGATGCAAGCTTATCCAATACTGGGAGCGACCCTTTGTCAAGCTCAGCTGGAAAGAATCTGCCTGCCATGTGGGAGACCTGGGTTCAATCCCTGGGTTGGGACGATCCCCTGGAGGAGGAAAAGGCTACCCACTCCAGTATTGTGGCCTGGAGAACTCCATGGCTGCTTAGTCCTCACTTTCACTTCCCGGTGTGTGCTTCTGGGAACCCCTAGTGAGCCTGATGATGCGGGTCCATTCCTGCCTCCAGATCAGGAGTCTGCCTCTTGAATCTACAGAGGAGAAAAGGCAGAAGCAAATGAGTGAGACACATGCCCATCCGTGTTAGGTCTCCTTTCTCGGGCCCCACGCTCTCTCCAGACCGTGAGGGAAAGGCAGACCAGGTCTCTTCTAAAGCGGAGCCTGGGTTGTGATTCGTAACTCAGGTGAGGCTCCTTAGGTTCTGAAGACAAGCTTCTCTGTGTTTTCCCTAGCTTGTTGACAAGCTGCTGGCAGGGTTTCCCAGCCAGAGGGCTACCGTGACACTTTAAACCCCAGTGTTCATGCATTTTGTCATTCTACATATCTTCATTGACTTTAGATAGTAACAGGGAGACCAATTAGGATGCTATGGCTATAGTCTAAGCAAGAGATAATGATTTCTGAACTGGGGGAGTGGCGGTAGAAATGAACCTAAGACAGATTTAGGAGGCAAAATCAGTAAGGGTCAACCACTGATTGAGAACTGTATGTGCAGTATGCCCTGCTTGGGTAGCACAGTGCCCCATTTATCATGTTGCCAGGCTGGAAGGAGGGAAGGCATGGGAAGGCAGGTTTTTCTAGAATGATGCAGGAGATTGGGGAAAACAGCACAGCCTAAGTATTCCAAACAGCTCTTGTAAAAATGCCCTTTACAAGCAGTGAAAAACAAGGAATCTTAGAAGATTCTAATGTGAGCATCTAACTGGATAAGAGTGCCACCAACCAGAACTAGAAATTCCAGGCAAGGGTGGATTTAAGGGACAGTGATGACAAATACCTGTGGAACAGCCAGGTGTGGGTTCCCGGCTCTAGAACGACTCCCCACCCTCCCGAGCTCCTGAGGACCTGCCACCATCCCACTGGTCCATCGTTAGAGCCCATTTCTTCCCAGTGTGCTGCGTCTTCTGGGCCAGAGTACCCCATTTGGCCCCATCCCAAGCTCATTCCCATCCCTATGCCTTTGTTCATGATTTTTTTTCCTGCTAGAACCTCTCTCTCCTTTACCGTTCCGAACCCTTTCCTTAAGTTAATATTTGCCTGCCACCTCTGCTACCAGAAGCAGTGCTGGAGGGCTCCCGGGTGCTTCTGAATTCTGGCATTGCTTCTGTGACACCGTCCTTGTGCAGTAGCCCAGGCAAGGCTGTCTCCCCGCTCTGAGAGAGGTCTGACCAGTGCCCACCTGCTTCCTCTTCCTGCAGCATCATTCACAAGGAGCAGTGATGGCCTCCCTGAATAAGGAACCATCAGACAGCAGCTGGGTAGAGCCACTGTCAGGAAGTACCTGGCAGATGCGATAGCACCAGAAAAATGCCTCTTTGTTTCCAANTCCTCTTCCTGCAGCATCATTCACAAGGAGCAGTGATGGCCTCCCTGAATAAGGAACCATCAGACAGCAGCTGGGTAGAGCCACTGTCAGGAAGTACCTGGCAGATGCGATAGCACCAGAAAAATGCCTCTTTGTTTCCAAGGGAGCACCAGACGTCAGCCATATTGCTGCCTGAGGTTTGTGTGCTGAGACTTTGAAGAACCTGATGCAAGGTCCTGCACCTGTGTCCCTTTCCACTTGCAGGAACAAATTTAGCCTAACACGGTCCCCCAGTGACCTTCCTGTATGTGAAGCCAGGCCTCGTGGGGAAGTTGGACAAGCTGCTTATCACTTCCTCTGGATTCAGAAATTCAAGATGAAGGATTCTGCCATCTCAGTCCCAGGTTTTCCCAAGGTGAAGTGTCATACAACTGCCTTGAGAATGAAATGTACAATGAGGCCCCAGTGAGGCTTCCTGACCAAATTCAATTTAACATTAACCCGAGCCTAAGAAAAGGCCTGCTTCCATGGCCCTGAGTCACTGCATATTACAATCAGCAGCAACGCAGTTTGCGACACACAGGTCTCTTGGAGCCCTGAGGCCAGGACTGCTCCTTCCTGAAACCACAGGCTCCTGGCATCTGTCCAGCACCTCCCCATATGACACCTGGGGTCAGCTGCTCTGTGTGTGGAGTCAAGAGCTCTGAGGACAGGTCCTGTTGAAGGAAAGGCTGCAGTGTGAGAGCCTGCTGTTAAATCAAGAAATGGATCCATCAGACCAGCTCAGATCATCAGACAGTGAGCTGTTCTCAGAGTTCGTACACTTGTGAGCATAGGAGATCATAGAGGATCTATTCATTCATTCATTCATTTTTTTTTAAGGCAGGCTCAGCTTTCTTGCTTATTTAATTTATTTACTTATTTTGACTGCACTGTATCTTTCTTGCTGCATAGGCCTTCTATAGTTGTGACAAGTGGGGGCTACTGTTTAGTTGCAGTTCATGGGCTTGTCCTTCTTGGTGGCTTCTCTCACTGAAGAGCACAGGCTATAGAGTGTGAGGGCTTCAGTGGTTGTAGCACGTGGCCTTAGTTGACTCGCAGCAGTATGATGTTCCCAGACCTGGGATCAAACCCATGTCCCCTACATCAACAGGCAGATTCTTAACTACTGGACCACCAGGGAAGTCCTCATTTGCTTATTTTTGTTAGCAAATATTTGTTCAGTGTCCAAATGCTTTCATTTGAGAGATTATCTAGAAGTTAATAAGACCACTTAAAAGTTCAAGGCGAAGACAGTCATGTGAAAATTTTAGTTCATGGCTTTCTACTACACTGGGCAGCTTATCAGAGCTTGTCCTCACTAAGAATCACAATTCAAGGTTTTATACCTTCAGAATAGCCCAACTATGGGAAACCATTGTCAATTCCTCCAAGATTCTTCTAAAGAGCCAGAGCTTCCAAGGAGGACAGCACCAGTTTCCCAGTCATAACCAGTTCTTCCATTTTCAGAGCTGAATTGGGCCTTGGATTATAAGGAAAACTGATGCACACATGTTGGGAATCCAGTTAAATCACTATTCATACATGAGCAAGGGTTGCACTCACTGACCAATGGGTAATGACAACAGGCAATGGGCTTCTCTCTGGTTATGACTTCTTTAAAGTCAATGAAGTAGCTACCANGGAAAACTGATGCACACATGTTGGGAATCCAGTTAAATCACTATTCATACATGAGCAAGGGTTGCACTCACTGACCAATGGGTAATGACAACAGGCAATGGGCTTCTCTCTGGTTATGACTTCTTTAAAGTCAATGAAGTAGCTACCATATAGCATGTCCTTCTGTTCTGGGGAGAAGGTCTTTGCCTGCAGCGGCCTTGCCCAGGCTGATCAGCAACTGGGTATCTATGGCCCTGCCCAGTAGTCTGGTTGACCATCTTTGTCCAAAGCTCAGTTTGCTTCACCTGGAGATTTCAAGGCCTTTGAAGAAGCTTTGTTGTCTAGGATTCCAGAGGTGGAAGGATAATCTGATCAACAGTCTGTGAGCTTTGGAAAGGACACCAAGAAGTCCTCTACCTCCATCCTGAAGGTATGCAGTTAGAAAAGTAATGATGTCAGTCACTTATGCACATTATCAGTCAGACAAGGCAAGTTAGGCTGCAATAACAAAAGATTCCAAAGTCTATAGGCTTAAAATAACAAAAGTTAATTTCCATTCCTATCACATGTCTTTCTTGGGTTGACTGTGGCTCTGTTCCATGTTGGTTTCCCACCAGGATCCAGGCTAACAGAATAGTCTCTATCTAGAATATTGTTGATTTCATGGCAGACAGAAAAAATACATGTGGTGAACCTTGGACTGGCTCATAAAGTTTCTGCCCTAATGTGACATGTGTCCTTTGCATTCACATTTTCTTGCTCAGAGCAAGTCGCACAGCCAACTGTGATCAGTGGGTCATTGAAGCATGTTAAGAACAGAAGAATGCTTTCTACCATCATGCAGTTCATGCAGTTCAAGTGTGGCCTTTGTCAAGAGGGCCTCTCTGGCTTCCCCCAAGACTTGTACCAATGAACTATTCCACCCACCAAAAATAAAAGACTTTCCATTGGGTCTTTAGAGGTAGGGCCCATCACTGCATGGTTCATTGCTGCATTCCCACCACAGTGCCTGGCATAACTAAGACATTATATGAGCATTTAATGAAATACTGTGGAGTTGATATTGCTAATCATGGAAGATGCTGCAGAATGAGGCCTGTGTCCTTGATTGCAATGGTTCCTCTCCCTGAGGTCCTTCCCTTCTCCGCATCCCTTTCTGCATCCCATTGTGGACCATAAGGAGGCATGACTGAGGCTCCATGTCTCTCACCATGGCCGCAGGCCCACTGTGAAATGCTGAGAGCACTCTGCCCTCACCAAGGCCATCCAGAACAGCACCCAAACCCTACAGTTAAGAGGTCCAGGGACTTCCCTGATGGTCCAGTGGCTGAGACTCCCTGTTCCCAATGCAGGGGGTCTGGCTTCGATTCCTGGTCAGGGAACTAGATCCCACATGCCACAACTGAAGACTCCATGTGCCAGAACTAAGACCCAGTGCAGCCAAATAAATAAGTAAACATTAAAAAAGAAAAGACCCAGATGGTGATCCCTGCCCCTAGGCTCCATGTGGGCTCTCACTCCATTGTGTCCTGAAATCTGCCTCATTCACCCCTGTCTTTATCTACTTGCTGGCTCAGCAAGGCTTCTCTGTCTTGATAGGGTTCAGAGACCTCAAAGCCAACTTTATTTCTGGTTACAAGCCCCTTACACTCAGGCCACAGTTTCTGTGCACCAGATCAATATGAGCTCTTAGCAGCCCAGAGGGACCTTTGCCTCTTAAATACACCCTGACATGCAGAAATGCCACACTATCTTTGCAAGTTATGCATCCTATTTACCCACTGCTTTCCATGGGATACCTTGGGGAGAGGAGAAAGAACTTTAGAAGAAAGGAAATCTCTCTCATTTTATTTAAGTGCATCAGAAAATGAAATTGTTGCTCAGTCACTAAGTCATGTCTGACTCTGAAATCCCATGGACTATAGCCCACTAGACTCTGTCTGTGGAGTCTGCAGGCAAGGATACTAGAATGGGTTGCCATGTCCTCCTCCAGGGGATCTTCTTGACCCAGGGATCGAACCTGAGCCTTTTGCATTGGCAGGTGGATTCCTTACCACTGAGCTAACTGGGATGCCCCTAGAAAGTGAAATACAATCAGTCAAGTCTGTGGAAGTCTGCACCATCTAGTGAAACACAGTGGCATGCTTTCCTGGAGGCAACATCTGTGGGCTGGGCAGAGTGACATGCTATTTCCCTCATCAAGGATGATATCGATGGCCTTGCCAGGGCTCATGCCTCTCTGTGGACAGCCACCTGTACAGGGAGATGGGGCCCCTGGGTTCTGCGCTGAGCTTGGCAGGACACTGTGCTGTATGGTAGAAAGAATATCACCAGGTGTCTGACAGCTGGGCCTGCCTCTAGCTATGTGGCTATGTGATCCTGGTCAAGTCATTTCCCCTTTCTGGGCCTCAGTTTCCATGTTTGTAAATGTACAGGAGGTTGGGAGTGGATAATTGGGGGAAATGGAATTAACAAATGTATACTACTGNCAAATGGATTCTTTTTCATGGCCGAGTAATATTCCATTGTGTACATGTACCCCAGCTTTCTTATCCATTTGTCTGCTGATGGACACCTAGGTTGCTTCCATGTCCTGGCTATTATAACCTATTGAACCTATTAAAGAAGGAACACACAACTAGTGAGCCTGCGAGCTGCAGCTACTGAAGTCTGAGCACCTAGAGTCCACGCTTTGTAACAAGAGGAGCCACAGCAATGAGAGGCCCTGGCGCTGCAACTAGAGGGCAGGCCCCTCTCAGCACAGCCAGAGAAAGCCCGCACACGGCCACAGAGACGCCCACAAATCTCAGCACAGCTAGAGAAAGCCCGCACACGGCCACAGAGACGCCCACCAAGAAAGAAATGTTTCTAAGAAATGAAAGAAGGAACCATCTTATTGTTCCATAATTTCAGCTTACGGGTTCCCAAAGTACCATGTATCTGCTTGTCTGTGGCTCCAATCACAATGCTTTTACTCCCAGACTGCTGCTAAGTCACTTCAGTCGTGTCCGACTCTGCGTGACCCCATAGACCGCAGCCCACCAGGCTCCCCCTACTCTCAGACTCCTGAATATTAAACCTGNTCAGCTTACGGGTTCCCAAAGTACCATGTATATGCTTGTCTGTGGCTCCAATCACAATGCTTTTACTCCCAGACTGCTGCTAAGTCACTTCAGTCGTGTCCGACTCTGCGTGACCCCATAGACCGCAGCCCACCAGGTTCCCCCTACTCTCAGACTCCTGAATATTAAACCTGAGATTTACTTACTCTTGCCTAGCGAATCCCATGGACGGAGGAGCCTAGTGGGCTGCAGTCCATGGGGTCGCTAGGAGTTGGACATGACTGAGTGACTTCACTTTCACTTTTCACTTTCATGCATTGGAGAAGGAAATGGCAACCCACTCCAGTGTTCTTGCCTGGAGAATCCCAGGGACGGGGGAGCCTGGTGGGCTGCCATCTATGGGGACGCACAGAGTTGGACACGACTGAAGTGACTTAGCAGCCAATACACGCGATATAAATGTTTTTCTTGATCGTGGAAAATTTCAAACACTCACAAAAGTAGAGAAAAGAGGATAATGAACTTCAATTATCCCTAACTCCAACTATTATCAACACGCCGCTGTTCTTGCTTTAGCTATACCTATCTCTCCTCTCCCACCACGCCCCCTTTTTTGGGGAGCATTTAAAAGCAAATCTAAGCATGCATATAATTTATTAGTAAATACTTTAGTGTGACTGTCTNTCAATTATCCCTAACTCCAACTATTATCAACACGCCGCTGTTCTTGCTTTAGCTATACCTATCTCTCCTCTCCCACCACGCCCCCTTTTTTGGGGAGCATTTAAAAGCAAATCTAAGCATGCATATAATTTATTAGTAAATACTTTAGTGTGACTGTCTAAACTACCAAGGCTTAAAATGATCAAATGCCATTATACCAACCAGTGAGTTCAGTTCAGTTCAGTCGAGTCGCTCAGTCATGTCCGACTCTTTGCAACCCCATGAATCGCAGCACANAAGCATGCATATAATTTATTAGTAAATACTTTGGTGTGACTGTCTAAACTACCAAAGCTTAAAATGATCAAATGCCATTATACCAACCAGTGAGTTCAGTTCAGTTCAGTCGAGTCGCTCAGTCATGTCCGACTCTTTGCAACCCCATGAATCGCAGCACAACAGGCCTCCCTGTCCATCACCAACTCCCGGAGTTCACTCAGACTTGCATCCATCGAGTCAGTGATGCCATCCAGCCATCTCATCCTCAGTCGTCCCCTTCTCCTCCTGCCCCCAATCCCTCCCAGCATCAAAGTCTTTTCCAATGAGTCAACTCTTCGCATAAGGTGGCCAAAGTACTGGAGTTTCAGCTTTAGCATCATTCCTTCCAAAGAAATCCCAGGGTTGATCTCCTTCAGAATGGACTGGAGAAATTAATGATAATTCCAAATGTTCATCTAATATCTAGTTTATGTCTAATTTTTCCTGATTAATAAATATGCTTTTATCAGAAGGATTTTTGTCACTATCAAATGTCTTTCCAAACCTCTTCAGGACACCAACTGTTAAGGATGCTGGACACTTCTCAGAATCCTCTGAATCAAGCCAGCCATTGCCATTTTCACCTTTCAGATTTCTTCTTTGACTTTGGAAAGGCAAATTATGAAAAAGCATTGAGAAACTGGGTTGTTTGCCTCTGAGGAAAAATTATACACACACACACACATATTATCTAAAATGTTATATTTTTATGATACTGTATTCCAGGCTCCTCCTAAATACTTTCTTGTTATCTTGTATGAAAGCTTTTCTTCCCCACAGGTCTTTACTATTTCATTCTTTCCTTAGTATCTATTCTATGGCAAATATCAACAAGGATAAATTGATAAATAAGACATAATTTCTGCCTTCATGGAGGGAGGCAGGCCAGCAAATGGTAGTATGTACCATGGCCTACCCTCAGAACCACAGATTTGGAGGGGTGGGTAACTACTGATGCGAAAAATAAGAAGGGTAATATATTCTATGAGAGAAAGAAAATGTATCAAGTTTAGAAGTAGACAGAGAGAGAGTTGAACTGATAAATTAAAGTGTTCTATATATCAGAAGGTGAAATGAGGAGAAAACACAATGACTGGTTCTGCTTCTTAGGGAGTAGGATGATGGTTACTGTGAGTTGGGTAGATTTGTTTTCCTTCAGTCTACTGCAGGATTAGTCAAATACTCACATAATAATGTACATGAGGCCAAGAATACACGAGTGGGTGGACCTTTCTGTCGACTCCTTCGATCCACTTGGAGTTATCAAAGTTTGATCATCTTGACAACCTGGGCGATGAGGGATCTACTGGAGCTCAGTGCCTGTCCTCTTACTTTGATAGGAGACACCTTAGCACCCAAGAGTCTACTCTGTTAAAGTATTCCTTTCACACCATGCTTATAGGCTTCTGGGGGCCATCTCTGTGTTTTGGGGGTATACTCAAGGTTCAAGTGTAGCAAGTTGGGCAGAATCTTAGGACCAAGACTGTGAACTACTCTGATAAGAATAAAATGGTTTGTGGTGAGCATGCACCTGTGTGTAATACCACTTCCAGATATACCTAACCTGTTGTTTCTTCCCCTTAATCTTACATTTTTCACACCAATACCCACCAACACCCAGAGTATTCACTCTACACTTGAATAACAGTGTCGGTTTGTCTGTTCTGCTAACTGGCAATGTTGACGAAAAGTGAGAATGGGACGGAGGCAGGAGGATTTAGAACAAGGAAAACAGAATCTGAAGGCTCAAAAACAAGTCCTGTTGCTGATGCTGGGGATGGGAGAGAACTGGGAGCAGAGGAAAGTAATCCAGGTAAAGGACATGCCCGTCCAAAAGCTTCAAGATGAGACCATGGATATCCAGAGGCCTGAAAGCCATTCGTCATGATGCCTTTTCAATGATGCAGCCGTGACTTATGGAACACTTTGAGCTGTACTTTAAACACGGCCTGGAGTTATTCGGTGGGACTCTTACAAAAACCAAGGTTGCTTTGTGATTAGGAATATTTTCTTTTGCAAACCTCAGAAACACAGGCCGTAATAATAATGTACCATAGTTATAAAGGTTCCTAAAGGTTGAGAATCAACCTTGTATTATTGTATTTAGTCATGTAGGTTTTAATATACTTGCATTATTTTATGTTTATTGATTATTGTGGCTGGTTACTCTGAACCTTAGCCTTGGTCTTCAGGTGTCAGGCAATAATTTCTAGATCTTGTAGGCATTGCTTCACTGCCTCGGTTTTCTTAAATGTAAAGAGGGAGCTTTGCAGAATTAGCTGAAATGGGGTGTGGAGGGCCTGAAAAGCATGAGGGACGCAGGTATTTATCCAGCCACTGCTAAATGCCAGGCACCCATGTGACTTCCCATTCTCACAACTTTATGAGACAATGAAGAAAATACAGTTTAAATTACAAAGCAGAATACAAACTCTAAGGTGTGCAAAAAAGTTTGGAAACATTTCCCTTTTGACTATACATTTCATAGACTCTCAATAAAGGATTCAGCTTTCTTTGAAGAAAGTGGCAGAACTGAGAAATGCACACAAGTGGTTTTTGCTGCTTCTTTGTGATCCTCATCTTACTCCATTCTTACAGGTTTTTCTAGTTTGTCAGTTTGTGTTTATTATCCTTGCTGATTGAATACACTTTAACTTAGAGAAGCATGAATGACCTTTAATATTGCTGGGAAAGTAAAAGATACAGTGGAGGTAATGAAAGCAAGAACTTTAATGATTCAGAAGGGCGAGGATCAGGTGTGTAATTAGACAGGTCAGGACTCATGTGGGTGGAGCAAACACTCTACAGAGTGGTTTCTATGAGGAGTGGGTGTGATCAGCATTTTCTGTGAAGAGAAAGAAACAGCGGTCTGTACTGTAACGTTTACCGACACTCCAAGAGCCTCGGTCTATGTGATATCTTTCAAGCAGTTTGGCTGTGTGCACAGAATTTAACAGCCCAGAAATATTCCACCAAGGATCATATATTTTAAGTGACTTTGCCTGCTGATTACTGTGGCTGGAAGAGGTAGCTGTAGTACCAGCGGAAGACATGAGGCCCTTACAGTATGTTTGCAGCTTTTGTATTATTTTTCAAAACAGTACAATTCTTTCAGGCTCTATCCAGTGCTACACTTTGACCCAGGTGATCTTGAAAGAGCTGATTGCTAAGATAATTAGCCGAGGGATGGGCAGGGTGGGGGGAAGAGAAAGTCTGAAGTTACTGTCACTGTTTTAAGGTCAGAGTTAGGAGAGAATCATGAGTAATTAAGTATAATTCCTCCTAACAACAAAGAGTCGGACACGACTGAGTGACTGGACTGAACTGAACTGAACTGAACAAAAAAGCAATGCTGTTACTATGTTGGTTGTTAAAGAAGTACAATTCTGATGTAACTTGGCTGGTAAATTTCAAGTATTGTTAAGTGTCTGTCTCCTATGTTCCCTGGAGCATAAAGCACAAGCATATATTCTATAAATACACTAAGAGTTTTAATAACTGATTTAAGTTCCTTAATTTGATCATCAGCAAATATTTCCCTTTGGTGTATATATAAACAGCTCACAACTGATTGATATTTCCTCTTGGTAACAGTTTCCATTTTTATGTTAACCTACTAACCATCTTGCTCTGAACTTTTCTCTAAAGTTTCATTCTAAGGAGAGTTTAAATTATATGGAGGCATGATTTTTAAACTTATACAATACATGCCAATGCATATGCTAGATTAATTAGGGAAAACAGAAAGATATTATACTCATTCATGTGGGGCTTTTTGAATTTAAGTTTATTTTGTATGAATATTAAAGTATACTTAAGAATGTAAAAGTAATTAATACATGTTCATTGAAAATAAAAATAAAGGGAAAATTGGGTGAGATAAAAATCACCATTGTTTTCTATCTTAGGGAAAATCATTAACAAAGTTTGTAAATTTCTATGAATATTGCACATGGATATTCTAGACAATTGAAAGCACATTATAAACACATTTTATATACTGTTTTCCACTGAACACTATGCCATGATGATTTTTCCTGTTATTAAAACTCTTTGTAAATATAATACTTAATAATATTTAATCTTATGAATTCCATAACCAATACCGTGAAATCCATAAGCAAGTCCAGGAATTATAGTCATATAAATTGTTGCTGATTTTTAATATTAAAAATGCTGGACTTCCCAGGTAGTCCAGGGGTAAAGAACCTGTCTGACAATGCAGGGGGCACAGATTCGATCCCTGTTCTGGGAAGATTCCACCTGCCACGGGGTAACTAAGCCCTTGTACCACAAACCGGCTGAGCCTATGCTCTGGAAACTGCAAGCCACAACTACCGAAGCCTGAGGGCCTTAGAGCCTGTGCTCCGCAACAGGAGAAGCCACTGTAATGAAAAACCTGTGCACCGCAACTCGAGAAAGACCAGGCATAGCACTGAAGACCTAGTATCAGTTCCGTTCAGTCACTCAGTCGTGTCCGACTCTTTGTGACCCCGTGAATCGCAGCACGCCAGGCCTCCCTGTCCATCACCAACTCCTAGAGTTCACTCAAACTCATGTCCATCAAGTCGGTGATGCCATCCAGCCATCTCATCCTCTGTCGTCCCCTTTTCCTCCTGGCCCCAATCCCTCCCAGCATCAGAGTCTTTTCAAATGAGTCAGCTCTTGGCATCAGGTGGCCAAAGTACTGGAGTTTCAGCTTCAACATCAGTCATTCCAATGGGCACCCAGGACTGATCTCCTTTAGGATGGACTGGTTGGATCTCCTTGCAGTCCAACGGACTCTCAAGAGTCTTCTCCAACACCACAGTTCAAAAGCATCAATTCTTCGGCGCTCAGCCTTCTTCACAGTCCAACTCTNGGGCACCCAGGACTGATCTCCTTTAGGATGGACTGGTTGGATCTCCTTGCAGTCCAACGGACTCTCAAGAGTCTTCTCCAACACCACAGTTCAAAAGCATTAATTCTTCGGCGCTCAGCCTTCTTCACAGTCCAACTCTCACATCCATACATGACCACTGGAAAGACCATAGCCTTGACTAGACGGACCTTTGTTGGCAAAGTAATGCTTCTGCTTTTGAATATGCTATCTAGGTTGGTCATAACTTTCCCTCCAAGGAGTAAGCATCTTTTAATTTCATGGCTGCAATCACCATCTGCAGTGATTTTGGAGCCCCCAAAATTAAAGTCTGACACTGTTTTCACTGTTTCCCCATCTATGTCCCATGAAGTAGTAAATAAATTACCTTGTGCATAAATATTTGCCTTTCAGTTGGATTTTTTAAAAATGAGACTGTGTTTCAGGCAAGGAATTACTGTAGCTAATGTCATGCATTAAAAAAATTTTTGATACAAGTTGCCAATTGTTTGGAAGAAATTTTGTTCCAGTTTATATTCAAGTTTATATATAAATGTTCAAGAAAATGATTTTATCTAACAGTCAACTGCATACAGTCATTAAACAAACACTGCCACCACCACCACAATCTTTGCCAAGTGGGTAAGTGAAAGTTTATCTAATTTCTTTTATAATTAATGAAGCTGTTCATTTTACACCCATATTTCTTCTCTAGTGAACTGCTTGCTCATCCCTCTGCCCAAAACATAGTTTTCTTATAGTTATCTGTTAGATCGTAATATTTTAGAGCATCATTATTTTGTCACCCACGTTTCTGCTTGGTTTTACAATGCAGTTGTGTTAAATTTCAACTTATGAGAGAAATTCCCACATTTTTGTAGTGAAACATACTTTGTGAGTCCTTTAAAATTTTACTGAAAAAAATTTTTTCACGTATATACTTGGAGGTTTTTAGCATACTATTCATAAAGTTGTGTAGCTATCACCACTATCTAATTGCAGAGAATTTCATCAGTCCTATATCAATTAGCAATTATTCTTCATTCTCTTCTCTCTCATCTTCTCTATAGATTTGCCTGTCCTGGGCATTTCATATAAAAAGAATCTGATACTACAGGGCTTTTTGTGTCTGGCTTCTTTGAGCATAATATCTTCAAGGTTCCCAAGGTTAATGTCAGTCAGCCTTTGATTTTTGTCTCCTTTTGGCTTATCTGTTCATAGTACACCTTAATCTACTGACTTTGGTTAATTTACTATTCAGCTTCTACTCCTTTTTACATCATCTTTCAGTCTGAGTTTTAGAGATTATTAAAAATAGACGGACTTCCTGGTGGTCCAGTGGCTAAGACTCCTTGCTCCCAGTGCAGGGGGCCCGGGTTTGACCCCTGATCAGGGAACTACACCCAGCGTGGTGCAATTGCGAGTTCACAGGCCAAAACTCAAGATCCCACATGCTACAATGAAGATCGAAGATCCTGCACACCACAACTAAGACCTGGCTCAGCCAAATGAATAAATACATAAATATTTTTTTAAAAGGTATTAAAATTTTCTGAAAGGTTTCCCTACATCTATTAAAATGATCATATGGCTTTTAGTACTTGACATTCCTATGATACACAGTAGGAGCAATTTTACTATAGTTGCACAAATTGTTCATTCTTGTTACAAAATCCATATCCCATTTGACTGTCACGGATTGTTGAATTTGTTTTTATCTTTTATCATCAACTGTTTTATGTTTGCCATATCGATGTTTCAAAGTTAAGAAGCAGTCTTTGAACACAGTGATAAAACACAGGAAATTAAGGCCAGCATATCTGAGTTTTAATTCAAGTTACAAAACATAAAATTTTGAGACCTTGGACATTTTCCTTTTCATCACTTTGTGTTATTTTTGTAGATTTTTGACCTTATGAATATGGAAAATCTTATATCTTCCTCTTTTCCTCACTTATTTTTACATTAGATACATTTTTCATGTTATTGCATTATCTTTTCGAAGGCTGGTATAACATATGATTGAGAATTGTGCTGAGGTTGCATAGAGTTCTTCATTGGGACTTTCATCTATGTCCACATTTCACCAATAATAATTCTGTGATGAGCGTTATTATGTCTAAAACTTATTGTATTAACTCAAATATAAAAATACTTTTAGAGATACAGATCATAGTGCTTTCTAAAATTATTATACTGATTTACACTCTAACTGACAATATATAAAATTTCCTGTTTTATCCCATGCTTACAAGCACTGTTTATTAACACTAAAAATAAGTCACTGCTAATCTGATATACAAAATGTTTTTTTCCGTATCTGTGAGGTTAAACTTTTTCTCACACACATATGAATATATGGCATTTCTTTGGTGAGTTGTCTGTGTTCTGCAGTTCCATAAATTTTTTCAATTTATATAATAAAACCATTATAATAAAGATTAATATTTGGTCTGTCATAAAAATATATCTTTCCATTTTATGCACCTTTTTTGTGGGGGGGCGGGGCACACTGCTTGGCTTGTGGGATCTTAGTTCCCTGGTCAGGGATCAAATCCATACTCTTGGTAGTAAAAAAAATTCAGAGTCCATGGGCTTCCCTGGTGGCTCAGTGGTAAGGAATCCTCTTGCCAATGTAGGATACACGGGTTCGATCCCCTAGTCCAGGAAGATCCCACATGCCTCAGAGCAACTAAGCCTGTGCTCCACAATAAGAGAAGCCACCACAGTGAGAAGCCCGAGCGCTACAACCAGAGGGTAGCTCTCACTGCAACTAGCGAAAAAACCAGGTAGCAACAAAGGCCCAGCGCAGCCAAATCAATGAAGGAAGAGGAATCCTCACCGCTGGACCACCAAGGGATTCTCTTATCTTTCCGTTTTGGTTATGATTTTTTGAATGACAGCCCAAACTTTCTATTTATTTATGCTATCAAATCTATTTCTCCTACCATAATTTTCCTTTACTTCTAAACTAGATTATTTTAAGTCTTTAAAATTTTTAGATAATCAATATTTAACTCCCCAATCCACCTTGAATTTATTTTTATGTGGTGAGAATACAAATTAAAGGATTTTCAAATTTTTACCCACTGTCTAATGCCAGTGACCTTTTTTCCCTAATATTTTACAACAAAAATGTCACTGGTTGTTGATGCTTTCTTGATGACTTCTGAGTTTTTAAGTAGAATATTTAAACTTGTAAGTATATACTTTCACACTGATGTTTTCCTGTTTCTCAACCCAGAATGCACCATTTTAATTCCTACAGATTTTAACACTGGACAAACACCCTTACTTCACTTTTTTTTTTAGAAATTGAAGAATTCACAGTGTATATATTTAGCACTAAAGGTTTAAAAAATAACATTGTTCTGTAAATTGGTACAGCCGCTTTGGAAAATACTATGGAGGTTCCTCAAACAACTAAAGTTGTCATATGACCCAGCAATTCCATTCCTGGGCATATACCCAGGAAAAACTATAATTCAGAAAGATACATGCACCCTATGTTCACAGCAGCCTGTTTACAAAATCCAAGACAGGGAAACAAGCTAAATGTCCACCGACAGATGAATGGATAAAGAAATGCGGCATGTACACAACAGAACACTACACAACCATAAAAAAGAGTGCAGGATGCCTCTGCAGCAACACGGGTGGACCCAGAGATCATCACTCTAACCGATGTCAGAAAAATACATGCTATCCCACTTATGCAAAACCTAAAACATGACAGAAACGAACAGAGACAGACTCACAGACAGACGAGAGAACAGACTTGTGGTTGCCAAGGTGAGGCAGAGCGGGGCAGGGATGGACTGGGAGTTTGGGACTAGCAGGTGCAAACTATCGTATATAGAATGGATGAACAACAAGGTCTTACTGTATAGCAAAGGCAACTATACTCAATATCCTGTAATAAACCAGGATGGAGAAGAATACAAAAGATATATATATATCCTGTGTGTATATATATATATATACATATACACGAGATATCCTGTATATATATATATACACACACACATATACACAGGATGTGGATATAGATACAACATATAAACATATACTACATAAATATATATTGGCTTCCCAGGTGGTACAGTGGTAAAGAATCCGTCTGCCAATGCAGGAGATGCAAGAGACACAGGTTCAATCCCTGGGTCAGGAGGATCCCCTGGAGTAGGAAATGGCGACTCATTTCAGTATTCTTGCCTGGAGAACTCCATGGATAAAGGAGCCAGGTGGGTACAATCTATGGGGTCACAAAGAGTTGGATATGACTGAGCATGCATACACACATGCCTGCATACGTGTGCACACATGCACACACACACACACACGCACGTAACTGAATTGCTTTGCTTTGCAGCAGAAATTAATACATTATAAATGAACTATATTGCAATAAATAAAAAATTTTCTTAAACTGCTTTTAATATTATTTCCCTATGAATCACATTTTTAGTTATGTAGATCCTCATGTCATTTGCAAACCTCACTCATATGATGCTTTACTTCCTTGTCCTGTCTGCATAACTCAACTAATATAACTTACTGTTAGGTATAAATCTTTTAATCTATTCAAACTAACCCAATACAAATTTTACCTAGTAGGTACATTTTCAGAACTGAGTTTTACTTTCAACTGTAGTAGCTTTCCCTAGCTTAACATTTCTGGTACCACCCTGCTTTTTCTTAGATTTAGGATTTGATAGTTTTATGATCAGAAATAACAAAAATCAACATAGTTTGGGAGTTGATGGGGGCATCAATTAAATAAAAGGAATACTCATAAGCATGGAAAACTGGTCAAGAGGGTGACTGTCAGAAGAAAGAAGGAAGAGGAGTCAATGGCTGGCAAAAGAGGAGACAGTGGAGAGACCCACAGTCCAGATCTTTATCATACATCTCTTCACAGCAATAGTGAGCTCTGGGCCTTGTGTGGAGGCAGTTCTCCCAAAGGATGAGATGAACTGACTGCGATTTTCCTATTTTAAACAAAATGCGGTGTTGTGGTTTTCCTCTCCGCCAGCCCCCAAAGTCTGACAAAATCTTTATCCTGGCGGAAGGATCGTGATGGAGTTAGGGGAAAGCAGTGGGGATTGAGGGGCAGCTCAGCTCTGCCTTAGGCAAATTCAGTTTTTTTATTTTATTTTTTTTGGCAGGTGGAGCCAGGAGCACAATTGTGGCAATTTCCCCATTTGCCTTTTCCTTTCCCCTTTTATGTTGTGTTATTCCAATCTCCTTTCTCCCAAAGTAGTGAGTGGTGGGATTATGACCCAGAAATGGGCTCTCTGTTCATCTTCCAGTTCTTGCATTTCTTACTCCAGCTGAGGGAAGGAAGGGAAGCACTTTAGCGTGTGAACCATGGTCATGGTTTTTTTCCCCCCCCATCCACTAAGTTGATGCCCAAAGCTTTCCAAATGCTGGAGAAGGAGTTAGTCCGGCCGCCCTCAGCACCAGAACAGTGTTCTGCAAGGAGGATAGCAGGTGCAATAGTTACTTTCTAATTAAATAAAAGGAAATTTTACTGTTACATATTGTAGACATGAAGGATTCAGCATGAAGGGGTCTCCTTTACTGTCATTTCTCAGTACATTGCATGTCATCTCATAACATGCTGACGGCACCAATCACGAATCCTCTTCTTTTTTCCCCTCACAAAATGGCACTACTGGAAAAACATTATTTAGTAGCAAAATATATTTTAATTGAAAAATCATTTTAAGTAACTGAATAAAAATGTATACCAGGAACCTTCCAATAGACAGCAGAGTATGTACATTTTGTGAGAGTGGAGCAGCATCTATTGAATATATTTTTATATAGAAAATACAGGCATATTTAAAAATGGAAACATGTAAGAAGGTATGTCACAAGAAATAACAAACTATAACACAAAATAAAAAGGTCAACCCAAAGTAACAAGTTGACTGAAACGAGACAAGACCCAGCACCGTGTTGGAAAGTCTTCACGTAAATTGTGCGATGTCCAGGACTGCCAGGAAGAGATGAGCTTGCATTTTAGGAGGTTGGTAGTGCGGTGGTTAAAACCCAGTCCTCCTTTTCCTAGAACAAAAAACAAAGACTCAGCAGTAGAGAAAGGGGAATAGCTGTTTGGGGGCTGATTAAAACACAACTGAAAGTCTCAGATACCTGGCATCCTCTGTGATGTGGTTTGGACGGATGGGGGTCATTTCTTGAGAAAATGAAGGGACACGGAGAAAAAGTACTAACGTATACAGCACACTGGAGTTTTAGCCCTGGCTCTGTCACTAGTTTCCTGTCTGATAATCTGCTCATCTGTAGAATGAGGGCTTTGGACTTCGTGAACCTAAAGGTCTCTTACAGCATGAACTGTCTATGGTTTTTATTTATGGTATTTGTTTAGGATCCATTTTCTGTGCATAGTCAGAGGGAACACAGTATCTTCCTTGAGGACTGAACAATTTGGGAATAATTCATCAGTAGAGGAGGGTACAGACTGAGGAACTTAATGAATGCCACAGGGCATTTTTCCACCAGCCGTCACGATGCCTGAAAATTGCTCTCTTCAACCAGCTAGGTCGCTTCAGTCGTGTCTGACTCTGTGAGACCCTACGGACTGCAGTCTGCCAGCCTCCTCTGTCCACGGGATTTCCCCAGCAAGAATATCGGAGTGGTTTGCCATGCCCTCCTCCAGCGGATCTTTCCAACCCAGGGATCAAACCCGTATCTCTTAGGTCTCCTGCACTGGCACTGGATTCTTTTACCATGAGCTTCAATTTTTATGTCTTTATTAAGCATGAGAGAGACAATCTTTAAGGCACTCAATCTTGTGGAAGAGAAAGAAGTATTTGTAAACATTTATTGCTTTGATTTCTCAGGAAAGCTTTCTCTCCATCCCGTTTCAGGAAATTTATATTCCACCTTTCTTTCATCAATGAATTGTCAGTCTCTTCCTCCCTTTACCTAAAGGCATGATAAAAGTTTTAGCAAAATGAACTTCCACATTAGAATAACCCAGCCTAGGATCACCATTGACTGATCCATGGTGGGCCCTTGAACTAATCTGGGCTAATGAGTTCTTCTCCTGCAGTGTTAAAATGGGTCAGCATACTATTTCTGTGGGCAGTGGGTCCTTCCACATGAACCGAGACGCAGAGGAAAGTGCTCTGTAGCAGGACGATGGAGAAGATGTTGGAGACAGGAGGTGAGATGGCAGGGGAGAGACTTTAGATGTCTTCAAGTCCTCCGTCTGTGTGCTCTCATGCTCAGCCAACCCATGTATGGGGTTCCATATGAGGCCCCATTATTGTGAGAACAGATTCCTTTCTTTGCTTAAGCCACTTGGAGTTGCAATAAGAGAGTCCTAGCTAATACAGGTCTCCTAGAAAAACCCATCAGAGTATAAGGAGAGGGGGGCTGCTGGGACTTCCGGGTCTTCTTCCTTGAATTTGCCATTCATTTTTTTTTTCTTGACTCCTTTATCAAGCTTTTGAATTAAAAAAATCTAGATTTTATTACCTTTATTAATAGCATTTTATTGTTTATAAAGTAAGTTATTTCTGGACATCCTCTGGTCAAGAAAAAGTTCCTATAGGGGTAGTTGACTCCTGAATAATGCAGGGGTGAGGGGCGCTGACCCTCTGAGCAGGCAAAAATTGGTGGATGATTTTACAATCAGTTGGGCATCTGTATCTGTGGTTCCACATCCACAGATTCAGCCAACTGAAGACGGTGTAGATCTGTATTATGGATCTATTGGGAAAAAAATCTCTATATAAGTGGACTCATGCTGTTCAAACTCATTTGTTCAAGGGTCAATTGTATTTTGATATTAGGGAACCACACAAACTCTGAGCTTCCTTTATTTATCTGTAACATAAAGTAGTTGAAACAAAGCTTAAAATAAGAATGTTACAAATACTTCCTGTTCCTTTTTGAGTCACTATCATTCTTATTGTTTCTATCTTTGCTTTTTCTTTTCTTTGCTCTTTATTTCCCCAGAAATCCTCTCCAGTTTGATTCTCATTTTCTTAAGTTCTTTCAACTCTGCTCTCAGGTAAAACTATCATTTTTATGTTAGAAATTTCTAAATATACTTGTACAATCCAAATTTGTCCTTCAGGGTTCATTTTTTTTTCTCTTTGCAGAGATGCATATACTTGAGTTGATATGAAGAAATTCATTAGCATGAAACAGATATTTTCAATAATTAAGTTTGTATTTAAATAGATTTCTGTCTTGGCAAGTTGACTTTAATAGTCCAATCAAAATTAAGTAAAAGGACATGAAAAAAGTTAACTGAATTTTTCACTTTAAAAAATGAATCATTTTTTCAATGATTCCCATAATATAGAAGTAAATGTACATAATACAAATCTAAGTGATGTAATTATAATGACGTATATTAAAAATTTTAAATAGAGCTGGTAATATTCCAACACTGCAATATTTATGAGGACAATGTTATAATATTGAAAATATTTTATCAATGGTATGATGCAGTATGTAATCAAAATGATATGGTACTGGCATAAAAAACAGATCATAGATCAATGAAACAGAATAGAGAGGCCAGAAATAAAGCCACATATATATGGTCAAAAAAGGAGGAGAAACAGTAACAGCAGTAAACTTTGGAGTTGAAAGGACAACATGCTTGGGAGTGAAGGGATTTCCTGAGCTGAAACGGGCAAACTTCAGTCTTCCACTGTGTTTTTGCAGTATTCTACATATAATTTTCTGAATATGTAAATTTAGTGACCATTAGCTAATGATCATTTCATGAGTGACAAGTCCAGCAGTACAAAATTCACAGTATTCTGTCCCTAGCCTGTTATTCTTGTTTCATTTCAGCTGCATGTAAAGTTAGAAAGATGATTTATTGATCATTCTAAAGATGTAACATTGTTTTGTGTTGGAGAAGGCAATGGCGACCCACTCCAGTACTCTTGCCTGGAAAATCCCATGGGTGGAGGAGCCTGGTAGGCTGCAGTCCATGAGGTCGCTGAGAGTCAGACACGACTGAGCGACTTCACTTTCATTTTCACTAACTTATAGTAAAATAAGTTACCATAAGTTCTTCTTTCTCCTAGGAGAAAAACATAGGCCATAGGCTCCTTGACATCAGCCTTGGCATGGTTTTTTTTTGGATTTCCCATCAAAGCAAAGGCAACAAAAGCAAAAATAAACAAGTGGGACCACATCAAACCCAAAGTTTCTGCACCACAAAGAAAAGCATCAGCAAAATGAAAAGACAACCTACTGAATAGAAGAAAGTATTTGCAAACCATATATCCTATAAGTTAGTGTTCAAACTACATAGAGAACTTACAGATGTATATGAGAAGATGCTCAGCATCACTAACCATCAGGAAATACAAATTAAAACTACAGTGAGACGTCATCTCAAACCTATTAGAATTGCTATCATCTGAAAGGCAAGAAATAACAAGCACTGTTGAAGATGTACAGAAAAGGAAATTTTGTGCACTATTGGTGGGAGTATAAATTGGTGCAGCCACTGTAGAAAATATTATGGAGTTTCCTCAAAAGATTTAAAATAAAACTACCATGTGATCCAGCAACTCTCTGGGTATTTATCCGAAGAAAATGAAAACATTAATTGGAAAAGATGTCTGCACTTCCATGTTCATTTCGGCATTATGTACAATAGCCAAGACATGGAAACCACCTGTGCCCATCGATGAATGAGCAGATCAAGAAAATTTTCTTTATAAACCACACACACACACACACACACACACACACCTCACAATGGAACATTATTAAGCCATAAAAAGAATGAAATCTTGTCAACTGTAACAAAGGGATGGACCTTGAGGTCATTAGGCTAAGTGAAATGAGTCAGAAAGAGAAAGACAGATACCATATGATTTTGCTTATATGTAGAATCTAAAACAAAAACCAGAGCCAAACTTACAGGGAACAGACTGGTGGTCAGCCAGAGGGAGAGGTGGGTGGGGGGGGGGCAAAACGGGTGAAGAGTCAAAAGGCACAAATTTCCAGTTATAAAATAAATAAGTCATGGGAATAGTATACATAACATGAAAAGAAAGTGAAAGTGAAGTCGCTCAGTCGTGTCCGACTCTTTGCGACCCCATGGACGGAGCCTGGTTCTCCAGGCAAGAGTACTGGAGTGGGTTACCATTTCCTTCTCTGGGGGATCTTCCCAACCCAGGGATCGAACCCAGGTCTCCTGCATTGGAGGCAGACACTTTAACCTCTGAGCCACCATGGAAGCCCTATTAATAATACCATACTGCACCTTTGAAAGTTGCTAAGAGCAATAGACCTTAAAAGGTCTCATTTCAAGAAAAAAAATTTTTATAACTACATACATGGACTTACATAGTTAACTATACTGGGTGATCACTGCATAATATGCACACAGAGAAATACTGAATCACCATGTTATACTATATATAGTATATATACTATATGAAAAGGTATATAGTATAGCATATATACTTTATAAAAAGTATATTATATACTAAACTAATATAATGTTGTGTGTCCGTTACACTTCAATAAAAAGTTTATGATATTTAAACTTTCAAACTATTTTCCCTTTATTTTGGGATAATCTTTTCTCAACTATGATATTTATCTGCTTACAAATGAGAAATCAATTGCTAGAACACATTTTTACATAAATTTTCTTCTAATCCATTAAATACTGACTATATATACTGTAAAAAGTATGGACCAAAATTTTGACTTTAAAAATAAATGTTCCTTATCATCAATTTCAATACTATTTTTATTATAAATAGGAATGTAAATGAACATCAGTAAAACACACTGAGTTCATCATTTATTTGCAGCTTTTCTTATGAAGGGTGCAATCTACCATCCAAGAAGGCATTAACTTGTTTAATTAACCCCTTTTTCTTTGTCAAAAAACTTCACAAATTTGCATGTCCTCATGCAGAGGCTATGCTAATCCTCTAAAATTGTGCTTTTTCAATTTTAGTATTTGTGCTATAATAAATGTGTGTTTTTGAGAAGTCATTGTTTTATCTGTCAAATATTAAGTAATACTTCTTCATTTGGCTTTAGTTCTAATCTCAAAATGGATAATTCTGGATACAAAATGCTTACCTTCAAACCAGAGATATCTTCTGGCTCTTGGGGCAACTTAACTTGAATTTCAGTCTTCTCATGTTGTAGATAAATAGTAGTTTTTGGTTGTCTTACCTGGAACAGTCATGTCCTGTCCATGCCGAGAGACAATGGCATCGGTTTGGTCTTACGCATTTTCCACCGTTTAAGCAGGGAGACTGGCAGACAGCTGGGATGAAAAATTCATGCATTTACTTAATGAATACTAAGCAATCATGAAGATGCTCATGAAGACACATAGAGTAAGATTTGACTCTGCTTTCTGCTCCAGCTGCCACCATTCCTCATGGACTGCATCCTGCCAGCTGGCTCAATCTCACATTATTATGTGGTATCACCTCCCTCTGTGCTTCCAAGCAAGAATCGATCTTCATATTTAAATCCCAGCTTAAGTTCTACCTGCATATTGAAACCTTTGCTGATAACTCCGAGTCCACTAATTTTTCTCTTTAATCCTTATTTATGTAACTAATTTGACACTGTTTTGAACTGAAAATTATTCATATGCTCAATGAGACTGTCAAGCTCTTGAGAGACCCAGCAATGAACCCTATGACTGATGAAGTCGTTATATGAGATGTTAATTCTTACGATGCTAGATCAGGCACATAAGCTGGCTAACATAACAAACGATTCTAAAGCCCTTTGTGCTTGCTAGGAAATGTATTTCACGGCTTTTACCAACTTTAATTGGAATTACAGAGCCTGGGGTCGAGTTAAAAATGAGCCACTGATGTAACCCTGAGTGAGAACTGAGAGATTTACTACACAGCCATCTTTCTCACAGGTCCATAGTCTCAGGGTCAAACTCTTCTTCTCCATGAATCTACTTGTTAAAAAAAAAAAACTAAGGACACTAAAAACAGTTGAAGACCAGCCAGTTTAACGTATCAAAGAAATAAACAAGATGCCTGTTCAGAGAAAGTTGGAAATGAGAAACATTTCAGTCTCATTATAGCTTGGAAATGCAGGCTTCCCCAGATGAAAAACTCATCTTTGGTGAGAGATAAAGAAATGTCACTTCTTTATCACTCATTCATAAAATATAGGGAAAACATCGGCAATCCAGGCACTTGATAAACATTGAGAGAGAATAAGAATGAAAACATCAGTCTTTGCTCTTGGTGAGCTTTCTTGACAAGCAAGCCAACAAAATGCACATATTTGCAACATAACAAAAAGGAAATTATGAAATGAAGCAGGGTCGAGAATAGCAAAAATGAAACTCAATAATCTACAACTGAGTCTCCATAGCTGCTTTCTAGTATTAAAAAAAATCACTCCTTTTCAAGAGCATGATGATTTAGCAGTAACTGACTGTACTAATAATTTTTTTTTATTATTATTATTTTTCACTTCTCCATGTAACAGCCTAACACCTTCCTTCTTCCCTGTAACATGGGTGACACCAATGTTCCATTCTGGGCACCTTCTCATGCCACCTTCTGCACAGACTTCTTTTCTTTTCCTCCACAAGAGTTTTCCAGTGATGACTAATATCTATCTTCAATGAAGTGTATCTTCTGGGAAGAGACATCATCCAATTGCCTGTCAGCCCTCTCCCTTGTATGTTCCAAACTCAGTGTGTTTTTGTGCATGCATGCGTGCGTGCTCAGTCATGTTCAACTCTTTGTGACCTCACGGACTGTAGTCTGCCAGGCTCCTCTCTGTCCATGGAACTTTTCAGGTAAGAATAATGGAATGGGTTGCCAGTTCCTCTTTCACAGCATTTACTTTCTTAACTCCTTATCTGTACCTTCAACCTCAACTCTCCTTACTTAACTTTTTATCTGTATCTTCAAACTCAGCCTGTCCTTACTTAATTCCTTATCTGTACCTTCAGAGCTCTTCCTTTTGGGTTCTCTGTCTCAGTAAATGGCTCCGTCTTCCACTCAGAAGCCTAAGCTGGAAATATCAACCTTGACTCTTCTTAGACCTTTATTTCCACAATAAGTCTATAGCCAGGTAGTCCTGATTCATCTATCTTCTCTCAAATATATCCTTTTTGGTCACTTTTCTCTAGACATCATTGAATGTGAAAGTGTTAGTCACTCAGTCATGTCCCACTCTTTGGGGTCCCTGTGGATTGTAGCCTGCCAGGCTCCTGTCTATGGGATCCTCTTCTAGGCAAGAAGACTGGAATGGGCTGCCCATCACTTCTTCAGGGGATCTTCCCGATCCAGGGATTGAACCCAGGTTTCCTGCACTGCAGACAGATTCTTTACCTCTTGCCAATTCAGGCTGGGATAAATCTCTAACAAGTCTATTTTTAAGCCTTGCTTCTGCCCTTTTCTGTACTGTTCCCAAAATAATTTTTCTAAAAGAAAATCTAATCACGTGATTTTCCTGCTTACGTCCCTTTAACAGCTTCTGTGTCTCAGAAGACATAGTTAAGTACGCACTGCACTTCCTAATCTGGCTCTGCCCAGCTTTAGACTTCACTTCCGGTCATACCCCCCCACGGCCTCTGTGGCTCCTGCTCTGGCTCTAGTCAGCTGATCAAGTTTGTGTTACACGTCTATGCCTTTGTCTGGAATGAGCTCCACCTGGGGACTCCTCTTGCTCTTCCTTTGATTCTATGCTTGTGAAGCCTTTACTGAACATCTTCTGGGACTTCCCTGGTGGTTCAGACCATAAAGTGCCTGCCTGCAATGCGGGAGACCCAGGTTCAATCCCTGGGTCGACGACTGGGCGACCTCACTTTATATTTGGGTGATTTACTGATTTTACTATTGATCATGTAGAGAGTTCAATTAGCCTCCAGTCACATATTTATAGGCCATTCTGCTATAGGCCATTCTTCATCCCTTCTTCTTTTCTAGGCTGGATTCTGGAGAGCAAGAGCTCCTGTTTTATACCCTTTTCTATGTTTAATACCTAATGGATAGAAGTGGGATCCTTGCTGAGGTAGCTGCAGCAAAACTGAAAAACATAAAGACTGTGTGGCTCATGTCAGTAAGGTGCTTAATGTCAGGGAGCTAAGGAACTCAAAGAAATACAAGTAAGTCAGATCAATTGAGCTTTAAATGGCATGTGGGTGTGTTTAGTCCCTCAGTCGTGTCTGACTCTGTGTGACCCTATAGACTTCAGCCCGCTGGGCTCTGTCCATGGGGTTTTCCAGGCAAGAATATTGGAGTAGGTGGCCATTTCCTCCTCCAATGGATCTTCCTGATTCAGGGATCAAACCTGCATCTCCTGCATTGCAGGTGGATTTTTTTACCGTTGAGTGACCAAGGAAGATCCTTAAATGGCATGGTTCTAGCTAACTGTGTAATACCTAGAGATGGAATGTTAGCAAACAGATTTTCGTGGTAGAGTGCAAGTTTAGGGATAACAGGAAACGTGGGCAGGGCTTTGGAGGTGAGTTTGCATAGGCAGTAGCTATGTCTGCAGGGGACAAGATGTGACTGTCAAGAAGGGAAGTAAGTGCATCAGGTGTGCTGGTTCCAGTCCACGTAGCACCTCAGGAGGCAGAAGAATCTGGGCTGGATGTGGAGACAAGTAACCATCTCAGGTTCTTAAAGAGGGCAAAGATATGCCCAGAGCTGTGTATAATGGTGTTATTTTGGAAATAGAAATGGGAAGGTTAAGTAATAGACTCTGGCAGTGATCCAAAGCAAAGGTCTTCTACTAGCTGGTGATAGTGGAGATCGAGTAGGATGCAAGAGATATGGAGTGAGAAGGAACAGAAAGGAGTGCTGATATTGGCAGATGAAGGCGGAGGGCGACTTGAGAGTGTCTCCGTCTGGAAGCGTGCTGCCAACACCTTCAGAGGTAAGATGCCTGGGAAAGGGCCAAGCTGGTTTGCAGGTAGGTTCAATTTTGTATACATGAGAAATATAGATAAATATCAAGGTTGGGGCTCCCCTGCTGGCTCAGTGATAAAGAATCCACCTGCCAAAGCAGGAGACAGGAGTTCCACCCCTGATGCGGGAAGATCCCACGTGCCTGGGGCAACTAAGTCTGCGTGCCACAACTACTGAGCCATGATTCAGAGCCTGGGGGCTGCAACTACTGAAGCCCAAGTAGACCACTAGAGCCTGTGGTCTGCAACAAGAGAAGCCACTTCATTGAGAAGCCGGAACACCGCAACTAGAGAGCAGCCCCTGCTTGTGGCAACTAGAGGAAAGCCCGCACAGTGACAAAGACCCAGCACAGCAAAATAATAAAGACACAAAAAGTAAAAAAAAAACAAGGTTGATCTGTGATAAAGAAATACCAAACATTACTTTAAGACTTTCAGATACCCCTTGCTCTAGCCCTACTTTTTCTTTTATTTTTATTTCATTTTGTTTTTCCCAATTTTTCTAGAGGTATTTCAAATTGGTTCCTTTCCTCTATGACCAACAGAGTCATAACCAATGTAAGGCATTAAAGGAATCTAAAAGTTGTCTGTGTTTTCCATAAAAAGTTTAAATAATGAGTGAGAACATGGGATGGTGATATCAGGGGTGCTACAGGCTGCAATTCATGGGGTTGCAAAGAGTCGGACACGACTGAGCGACTGTACTGAATAGGCTTCTTTGAGACTTTAGTGAAAGTTATGAGCTCACTTATACAGCAAGAAACATACACATCAAACTTTTAATGTAAGAGTGAAATGTCATGGGTTCCTACAGCACCCACAGCTCATCTACGGTCCTACAGCCCCCAAAGCTCATCTATAGTGAAGTCGCTCAGTCGTGTCCGACCCTCAGCGACCTCATGGACTGCAGCCTTCCAGGCTCCTCCGTCCATGGGATTTTCCAGGCAAGAGTGCTGGAGTGGATTGCCATTTCCTTCTCCAGGGGATCTTCCCGACCCAGGAATCGAACCCGGGTCTCCCGCAGCAGACGCTTGACCATCGGAGCCACCAGGGAAGCTCACCTATGGTACTCTAAAATCAACAAGGTTTGTAAGAGAGCACTAGTGATAATACAATCAGGAGTCAACCACTGTACCATTTCATTTGAAGTCTTCCTTTTCTCTGATGAAAATAAAAATGGAGAAATGCAAAAAAAAAAAAAGAGTTTCAAATAAAAGCTTCAAATTTAGCCTCCAGTATTACATTTTTCCTTTCTTACACTCATGGATGGCTTCCTTCCAGCTTTATGTGGGGTGGCTGCCCATCTGATTTTGGGTTTTTGCAACTTTGACTCCCATTTCCCTGATTTGCTTCTTAATAGTCCCTTTTAACCTCCCAAACCTCCCAGTTTGGAGGCTAAATTATACAGTCACTTGAGCCTTAGAGTTCATGACAAGCTCTGGTGTCAGTTGGCCTGCTCTGTTTTACAATTAACCTCACTAGGAAGTGGTATATTATTCACAAGAGGAATAGTAAGGGTTAGAGTTAACCCAAAATAAATACAGTGAGGTCTATGCTTTTAACAGTTACCTGACAATTAGGACATTAAAAAGGTAAAAAAAAATCTATCATTTTAGACTGTGGGATTATTTAGACAATTACTGAAAAACCTGTCATATGCAGGCGCTATGCTAGCTACTGATAATATAAAGATCACAAATATCCCTGCCCACCAGTGGCATATAATCTAGTGAGGGCAGGGAAAGATCAAAATAAAGCAATTAAACAGATAGCAAAGTATAGTGGATAGGGAGGTAGTGAGCATAGGTTGCTATGAGGACATGTTTATCACCAATTAAATCAACAACAGTTTGTTACTGTCTTCCATGATAAGGAACCTTCTCTTGCTGAGTTATTTCACTTTAGCTTCAATTGTATTTATCTAGAGGCTGTTCTTTCTAAATAGTTACTGTGAATTTAGTGATTTAGCTTCATAGAGATTTAAATAAATATTCTTCTGAACTTCTACATTATGTCTTCTCTACATTCTGCAACACAGAGCAAATGACATGAAGAAGGCTGACCAATGAGTTAACTCAGATGCTCTTATTTGACATACAACCCTGAGAGGTGTCTCTGAGGTAGACATAGGTTGAGCATTGAGACCACCATTTAAGGGACCATCTTGAGGAATTCGTGAGAAACCCTGATACCCTTCTGTTTTACTGCCACCTCTGAATCTGAATCTCACTCATCAATGTTCTCTAAGGTTTCATGGAGTCCAGGCACCAAGAAAACCAACTATGACAGGACGCCTACCTGTATGACAGCGGGACCCTGTCCAGCCAGGTGAACAGTCACATTGATAAGGGGCCACACAGCGGCCGCCGTTCAGACACGGAAGAATGCAGATCGCTAGAAAGGAGATCAAAAAGGACTGGATCAAAACCCACACACTCAGACATGCTCGAGTGCTCAAAAGATATTTTCCAGGAGTAAAACCTTAGATGACCCACTAGATAGGCTTCCCGTATATGCTGTGTTTATTAATCAGTACTATTGGGAAAACACAATCCAGAAAGTCATTCTTGACCCTTAGCCTCGTGTAGCCTCATGACTCCAATGCCAAATGCACTCTTTCCGAGAGGACACACAGAAATCGATGCCTGCTGAGTGCTTTGCTTTCTCTTCACAAAATAAGCAGAATGTTTGTCATTCATTATCGTTTCAAATTTCTATTACAAGTTACATAAAATGCTCTAAGAGGGTTTGGCTGCCTTGAGGTTCTCTTCTTGGCTGCAATTAAATATGAAAATGGCCGTCAGATAAGCTCTTCCATGGGCTGGTGTGGGCAACACTTTAGTAGCTGCCACCCTTTATCTCCTTGGAGCTGAGGCCTAATGGTGACTGAATCTGGCCTCCCTGCATTCTCCATGGCAATCATTTCTCCTACGAGAAATCACTGAGCTCCGTAAAGAGGAGTTATCTGTTTAAAAGAAGTGAGATCATTTACTGACTTGGTATTCAAAGCCTTGTTCTCATGGCCAAAACATTGACATAGGACTTAGTTGGAAATGCAGAATCTCAGGTCCTGTCTTGGATCTACCAAATCAGAACCTGCACTGACCCTCTCCCAGGCTGTCTGCAGGCACAGGAAAAAAAGCCTGGGAAGCCCTGATCTAATGCACTACAGGCACATGTTCAGCGAACTAAGCCAGGCCTGTCATGATCCTTGGCATTCTAGCAGGTCACACGTGGAAGCCCTAGGTAGGAAGGATGGATTGGGGAGAAGAAGGAAAAATTCTCTTCTTTCTGAATGACTGTGAGAACACTTGATTTGGTGAGCTATTAGCAGCCTAAACTGATTTCCATTGTATATTTTCCTTTCTAGATTAGCTGAAATACTTACACTTTCAAAAGCTTCAGAATTTCTAATAAATGTCTGGCCTTAGGAAAAACTGATATAGACCAATGGCCATCATATTAATGACTCAATGTGATTAATATATGCCCAATAATTTTATCCATGTGTAAATATATTTTTAAATATTTTGAAACAAAGTATAGTTCAGACATTAAAAAAATTAAAGCCACTTTTTCACATTCTCCTGGAAACTCAAATTTAAATGTAATTTTTTCCTGAGGACTGAAATTCTGTATTAAAGTATCAAGCATTGTATAGCTACTGGAGTACCAATTTATTTTTTTTTAATTGGAAAGAGCTACCCTTAATGAATGATGGGCTCCATATCTTACCTGCAAAGTACAATTTTATGCAATGCCATGAATTTATACTAACTGTAGCAAGAAGCAGCACAGAAGATACATGGACTTGAGATAAAGGGAGACCAAGGTTGGGAAATTCTTTATTATAAGCTCCTTCCCAAGAAAGTTCCTGGAAATCTGTGCCAGGAGGCAGGTGGAGATGGCCTTAGATGGATCTTGATAACTGTATTTTCAAGGTCTGTAATATTCTAGATCTTCTGCAACTAAATGACATACGTAGATCAGCTCTCAGCCCTTTGTCTGGTCTGTTACGGGATTTAAGCAAGAAAATTCCTGCCACCAGTAAAGCCAGTTCCTAGGAACACCCCTACGGTGGCAGCTTCCAGGCAAACCATCAGAACTCAAAGTAAAATCTTAGGACACAATTTGTAAGATATGAGGACAGACTCACGCTCTTCACAGAGGCGACCCATCCAGCCATCTGGACAGGAACAAGCATTTGGGCGTTGGCAGATCCCTCCATTCTGACATGGGAATCGACAGACAGCTGGAAAACAACCAGGATGGGTCATAAATCTGGGGAATTCAGGAAGGCAAGGCTGGCTGTCAGAAAATAGGATTGATCATTTACATTTCAGAGTATTTCCTTGAATCAAGTCTTAAGGAAGAGAAACGAAACCCAGTTTCAAGATTTGGCTGGGGATGAACATGAGGGGCTCAGGAGAGACGTCAACAAGTTTGGGTAGTTCTGAGATTATACCTATCAAACGTTTTAGTAGTTTGGGGATTCAGGGCAAAAGAGAACAAAGTGGTTTATATCAAAGATTGTCTCTGTTTATCTGGACCAGGGGAAACGCCTTTCTAGATTTGAATTCCCTTAAAGGAAGCCTTTAGACGGCCAATAGCTCTCTGGTGCTGCTAGTGTTCCCCATTCTCTTAAAGAAGTGAAGACCGAAAGTAAACAGACACACAACTCTCATTTGACTTCTGACTTTAAGTGACACTTGAGCTATTTCTTGAGGAGGTTAGCTCCTCAGCACCCCTCTCAAGAGGAGTTTGCATATTTTCTTACAACCTATGAGCTAACAGGCACGTGAAAAGATGCTCATTATCACTAGTTATTAGAAAAATGCAAATCAGAACTATAAGGAGGTATCATATTGGTCAGAATGACCATCATCAAAAAGTCTAAAATAATAAATGCTGGAGAGGGTGTGGAGAAAAGGAAACCCTCCTATCTTGCTGGTAGGAATGTAAATAGACACAGCCACAATAGAGAACAATGTGGAAGCTCCTTTAAAGATTTAAAAATTTACTATATTAGTTACGATAGGATCCCATATGGGGCCTCATTCCTTATGGGGCACAGGGGTCTGCTAAGGATGGCTGGTTAGAACTGGTATCTGTTGAAACACCTGAGTGTTCAGGAGGTTGACCTCATGACCCAGCTCTGCCTAGCGACTGGAGAACACTCCCAAGACTGGAGAGAAGACTTGCTTAAGGAGCCATGACTGACTCAGGAAGGGGCCAGGTACTGGGCCAAAGGTCCATGTGCAAGCTTTCAAAACTCCAACTTGTAAAGTTAAGGAAAGTAACACACACGATAAGAGAAAACTGAAAGCCAAGGAAAGATAAAATAGCATGCCTACTAGTTGTTGGCCATATCAGACTTCCATATACATTTTCCTACAGCTTCACTAGTAACTAACCATTCAAAAATCTCCTTACCTCTGCAGACAGGAGGTGATGTCCAGGTTCCATTCTCTAGGCAAACACTCCTCAGGGAACCCTCCAACATGTATCCACTGTAACAGGAGTAGGTGATCATATCCCCATACTGATAATGTACGCCTCGGACAATTGCATTCTCTACATGAGTTGGTGGACCACATGAGATTTCTATAGGAAAATAAACAAACAAAAAATAAGCTGGCGATACTAACCCAGCCAGTGGAGAGAAGAGAGAGCATAGTCTCACCTCTAGGACTTAAACAAGAAAGATAAAATACACAAAGGTAACCTTTTTAACTACATTAAATCTAAAAGACACCAGAAACTAAAAGCATCACCTGCTGCTCTCTAGAAAAATTAGATGTACAAGATCAAAGGTTTTGCCTTCTGATTCATGTTGAAGCTGAGGCATTTTATACTCAAGGCACAAAGTCTTGTCTTCTTCAGTTCAGTTCAGTTCAGTTCAGTTGCTCAGTCGTGTCCGACTCTTCCCGACCCCATGAATCGCAGCATGCCAGGCCTCCCTGTCCATCACCATCTCTCGGAGTTCACTCAGACCCACGTTCATCGAGTCCGTGATGCCATCCAGCCATCTCATCCTCTGTTGCCCCCTTCTCCTCCTGCCCCCAATCCCTCCCAGCATCTGAGTCTTTTCTAATGAGTCAACTCTTCACATGAGGTGGCCAAAGTACTGGAGTTTCAGCTTTAGCATCATTCCTTCCAAAGAAATCCCAGGGCTGATCTCCTTCAGAATGGACTGGTTGCATCTCCTTGCAGTCCAAGGGACTCTCAAGAGTCTTCTCCAACACCACAGTTCAAAAGCATCAATTCTTCGGTGCTCAGCCTTCTTCACAGTCCAACTCTCACATCCATACATGACCACAGG
>SJYV01049434.1:0-19523 GCA_006410875.1 Neotragus pygmaeus | reverse complement strand
TTGACTTCACATTCCAAGATGTCTGGCTCTAGATTAGTGATCACATCATCATGATTATCTGGGTCATGAAGATCTTTTTTGTACAGTTCTTCTGTGTATTCTTGCTACCTCTTTTAATATCTTCTGCTTCTGTTAGGTCCATACCATTTCTGTCCTTTATCAAGCCCATCTTTACATGAAATGTTCCCTTGGTATCTCTAATTTTCTTGAAGACCTCACTAAAGAGATATAAGAATTTCAATGCAGGATGCTTAGTTTATCAGATAAGGAGAAGTGGATGTGGATTATTTACAGCCTATCACTTTAAAGATCACGATCTGCAGGAATACAGATTCCATCATGGCTGTTTTATCAGGGCCTAGAACAGTGCCTGGGGCAATCGGCTCCCAATAAATATTTGAAAAATGAGTAAAGGAATGAATATTGTCTCTAACCTAAAGATAACTCCATTTACACAGCTTGACGGGGTTTATGAAATTCAAGCTTTCACGTTAGTTTCCCTCTTTTCAAGACTATAAGCAGTGACCGTCTTCTTTTAGAACATGTAAGACTGAAGGATAATCCTCTCTTTTAAAAGTGCATGCTTTGAATATTTAAATAAAAATGTTTATAACTAATTTTGCTTTGAGAACTTTACGGGGATAAATTAGATAACTAGAGTTGTTCTGCGGTGCCTCATACAGCAAGGGCTGCATTGGAGCCAGGATGCTCATGAGTTTCCATTTTGCACAGGGCCAACTTTTAGATGAGTTTTCACGAACTGGCTTGTAAAAGGCCACTTTCTGGCTGTAATACCATTTAAAAACTTGCCAGAGGCCATGATCAAATTTCTGGATTCTTCTCAATTTTCTTTTCCTTCTAAGGTAGTTAAAAACATTAATTCAGTCAGTCACATATCAAATAAATATGTATTCATGCCTTACTGTGTACAAGAAACGGGAAAGAAATAAATGAGGAAAACGCTGTACCTTTGTTCAAATGGGTAAAGACAGACAAAGAAATACAGTCATATAATTTAAAAACAGCTGTATCAGAGGCCTGGTTACCATACTGCAGAAAATCGAGGTCAGTGTAACTAATTATGCTTAGGGGATCGTCAGTGACAGTGGTCTTTGGACGAGGCTGTAAAACTTGAGTGAATCAGAGGACTACGGCTCCCAGGTTAGAGGAACAGCAGGTAGAGAGACAACAGTGAGCTGCTGGTTGGTTTATAGAAGTGGTCATCAAAGCAGAGATTTCAGGCCACCTATGTGGGAATCAGCTTGGATTCTTATTGAAAATGCAAACTTCTGGGCTTTCTGGCTTATGAGTCTGTATCTTACATACTCTCTCCAGGAGATTCTCATGCCCACTGAATTTTAATTACTGATTTGTACTGATAAATAGCAGGATGAGGTGAAAAGGATGAGGAAGGTGGCTAATTCAGTCTCAGGAAGGATATTTGTTCTAAGCCACAGACCTCCTGTCTAATAGAAAATGCAAAAGAGGGACTCGGGATAACAAACAACTGTGGAAACTGTCTCCTCTCCTAGGCAACCCCTGATCTTCTCAAGAATATTGAGGAGTAATTAAGCATGCACTGAAAGGACATTTGTAATAAAGGCATGTCCCTCCTTGCTGCTGCTTCCGGTGCTCTGAGTAGTAAGTCTCTGGGAGCCAAGACCAGCGTGAGGATATGTGGGTAGAATCAGGCCACTTGGCTCACTTCAGTTCAGGCTAATGGCTTTAAAGTAGCCTAGACAGTCTGGCTTATACACATTTAGCTCTTCTCACTTGACTGGGGGTAGATTTCATCAGCATTTGGGAACCAAATCCCCAGCTAAAAGAATGATAAACACTTTCCTGGAGTAAAATCAAAATTCTAACGTTGCAGTAGGCTGCTGGTGGAAAATTCAGGGGTTTGGGGTTATTTTATGCTATCAGGAGATAGCAATATCAAAAATATATATAAACTCATTTATTTTTTAAAAACAAACCTATAAGATAGGAATTTCTGGTGCTATTTACAGATGAGAAATCCAAAATTAAAGGTTAGGGCACCAGTGAGGTTAGGACATTTTGAGGATAGAATACAAACCCAGGAGTGTAGGAATTTGGGCAGGAAAGATGCATTACATGTGTTAAGATATATCAAGAGTTCTAAAAAAATGAATGAAATAATGCCATTATTAACAATATTATTAATTATGAAATAATGCCATGAATGAAATAATGTCATTCGCAGCAACTTGCGATGATCATACTAAGTTAAGTCAGACAAAGACAAATATCATATGATATTGCTTATATATGGAATCTAAAAAAGGAGTGTAAATGAACAAAACAGAAACAGACTCACAGACACAGAAAACAATTTTACAGTCACTAAAGGGAAAGGAGTTGTTGTTCAGTTGCTAGCTGTGTCTGACTGTTTGCAATCCCACGGACTGTAGCACACCAGGTTTCCAGGTCCTTTACTATCTCCTGGCATTTGCTCAAACTCATGTCCATTGATTGGTGATGCCATCCAACCATCTTATCCTCTGTCACCCCCTTCTTCCCTTGCCTTAAATCTTTCCCAGCATCAGTGTCTTTTCCAATGAGTTGGCTTTTTGCATTAGGTGATCAAAGTATTGAGCTTCAGCATCAGTCCTTCCAATGAATATTCAGGACTGATTTCCTTTGGATTGATTGGTTGATCTCCTTGCTGTCCAAGGGAATCTCAAGAGTCTTATTCAGCACCACACTTAGAAAGCATCAATTCTTTGGCACTCAGCTTTCTTTATAGTCCAGCTCTCACATCCATACATGACTATTGGANCAGGACTGATTTCCTTTGGATTGATTGGTTGATCTCCTTGCTGTCCAAGGGAATCTCAAGAGTCTTATTCAGCACCACACTTAGAAAGCATCAATTCTTTGGCACTCAGCTTTCTTTATAGTCCAGCTCTCACATCCATACATGACTATTGGAAAAGCTATAGCTTTGACTATATAGACCTTTGTTGCTTTTTCATATGCTATCTAGGTTTGTCATAGCTTTTCTTCCAAGGAGCAAGTGTCTTTTAATTTCATGGCTGCAGTTACTGTCCTCAGTGATTTTGGAGCCCAAGAAGATAAAATCTGCCCCAGTTTCCATTTTTTCTCCATTTTCAATGAAGTGATGGGAACAGATGCCATGATCTTAGTTTTTTGAATGTTGAGTTTTAAGTCAGCTTTTTCAATCTCCTCTTTCACAATCACCAAGAAGCTCTTTAATTGCTCACTTTCTGCTATTAGAGTGGTATCATCTGCATATCTGAGGTTGTTGATAGTTCTCCTGGCAATCCTGATTCCAGCTTATGATTCATCCATCCCAACATTTCACATGACGTACTCTGCATATAAATAAGCAGGGTGACAGTATACAGCACTGACATACTCCTTTTCCAATTTTGAACTAGTTCATGTTCCATGTCCAGTTCTAACTGTTGCTTCTTGACCTGCACACAAGGTTTTTCAGGAGGTAAGGTGGTCTTCAATAATTCTCACCTTTTTAATAATTTTCCANACAGCACTGACATACTCCTTTTCCAATTTTGAACTAGTTCATGTTCCATGTCCAGTTCTAACTGTTGCTTCTTGACCTGCACACAAGGTTTTTCAGGAGGTAAGGTGGTCTTCAATAATTCTCACCTTTTTAATAATTTTCCACAGTTTGTTGTGATCCACATAGTCAAAGGCTTTAGTGTAGTCAATGAAGCAGATGTTTTTCTGGAATTCTCTTGCTTTTTGTATGATCCAGTGAACGCTGGCAATTTGATCTCAGGTTCCTCTGCCTTTTCTAAATCCAGCTTGTACATCTGGAAGTTCTCAGGTCACATACTGTTGAAGCCTAGCTTAAAGGATTTTGAAAATTACCTTGCTAGCATGTGAGATGAGTGCAATTGTATAGTAGTTTGAACATTCTTGGGCATTGCCTTTCTTTGGGATTGGAATGAAAACTGACCTTTTCCAGTCCTGTGGCAACTGATGGGTTTTCCAAATTGGCTGACATATTGAGTGCAGGACTTTAACAGCAATGTCTTTTAGGATTTTAAACAGCTCAGCTGGAATTTCATTATCTCCACTAGTTTTGTTCATAGTAATGCTTCCTAAGGCCCACTTGACTTCACACTCCAGGATGTCTGGCTCTAGGTGAATGACCACACCACTGTGGTTATCCAGGTCAAGACAGGGTTAATCAAGGTTATCCAAGTCATTAAGGGAAAGGAGGGGGAGGGATAAATTAGGAGTTTGGGATTGACAGATACACAGAAATACATATATATATATATATATATATATATATAATAGCATGGTGAGCTGTAGTCAATATTTTGTAATAACTTATAATGGAAAAGAATTTGAAAAAGATTATATACAGATATATATAACTGAATCACTTTGCTGTCCACCTGAAACAACACTGTAAATCTAGTATACGCCAGTAAAAGGAAAAAATAAAACAGCAAATGTTTATGTATATTAAAATATTTTAACCCACAAAGACATGTCAAGAGTTGTCACAAGGCTGCAAGAGATGCTGCCAGACTGTTATGTATCAGCACAGTGCTAGCCCACAGGTTCTCCAGTTGTGTTTTTAATTGTCATCAGTAACACCTGGGAAACTGTTAAAAATGCAAATTCTCAGGCCTCACTCCAGACCTACTGAGTCAGATACTCTAAGGTGGGCCCTGTTTGTACATGCCTGCTAGGTGGTTCTGATATCCGCTCAAGTTGGAGAACTACTGTGAAATAACTTTTCTATTCCAAAGCCCATTAATGGATAGTTTAGAGACTTGACGATGTGGAGAAAAATACGTATTTTAGATTTAACATCCTGCCCATTCCTAGAAAAGTGTGATTTGAAAATCTATTCAAGTGAATCCTGGTCAGGCAGGTTTTAGCCTAGTTTTGATATGTTTCTGTTTATGTTTGAATTTCAGATTAAAAAAAAAATTTTTAATAGCAACACCGAAGTTGATGACCATGATAAGAGAGAGACCTAAATATTTACATATAAGTTACTTGATTGAAAATAATCTCAGGAAGATGAGAAAATTTCATCCCCACTAAGGAAATTCACTGGCTCCCACGTGTCCACTTACTTTCACATTTGGCACTTGTCTGCGTCCACGTCTCGTCAGGGTTGCACGTGATAGTGCTCTGGCCCTGGAGCAGGAAGCCTTCCCTACACTTGATAGACACGTTTTGATTGACATAGAACTCCTTTTCAGAAAGCACAGCATTCTCAGGGATCACAAATGGGACAGGGCATGGATTTGCTGTTAAAAAGAAAAGAAAATGTTTACTGATATTTTCTCTCCTTTTTAGTTCGTTTCTTTGAAGGCAGAGTATGAACTCTGCCAGAGTTGAGTTCTCAGTGATGATACTATGAGGCTTCAAAATATAGAACTTCAAACATTAAATAGAACTATTTTGCATCCCCATGAAATTATTTGTCAGGATAAAATAGGTAAGATCTGAAAACATCAAGCTATTCAACCACTAACGCATGGTCCTAAAATTCTAAGATGGCAAATTAAATGCTTGTTCATAACTGCAGCCTTTCACCAGTGAAACCAAAGCTGTGCTAGAAACCAAGGAATATGTCAAACATCCCCTTCATGTTTGAAGACTATTAAGAACGTGGGGTGAATGCTTCCTACTGCCCCTGTACTTTCTTTTACTGAACATCCTTCAGAAGGATGAGCCAGAGAAAAGTCAGCCATTTCTCAGAGAGCTGAATATAACTTTAGACCCACACTACTCTATCAGAGCATCAGAGCTTAAATTATAGAGTTTCCCAGGCTTTTCGGTAAAAATGGACTCATTTTTCTACAGGTATGAAGGAAAAACAGGAAGTGTTGCTTTTAGTGTAAGAGTGTGATGCGCATACAACACTGATTTCACACAGTTTCAGTTTTTCTAATTTTCAGTGGGCACAAACGAAGTCTTCGTGTGTAAGAAGGGTGTCAGCTGAATTCCAAAGGTTTGATTAACGTGTTGTAATACTTTAAACAATAGCTAGAGTTTTCTCAATTTACACCTTGCTTGGGAATATTGTTTTCATTCCAGTGGCTACAGCTAATTATCTTCATACACTATATTTATTATATTAATATTGAACATTATATTTTCTTTCATCACTCCTATCACATATAATTCATTATACATTTATGTCAAATTTTTTAAATTAAGTTGCATTTTCTGTGAGTGTTTTGGACTTGTACTCATCCAAGGAATCTTATGAAAGCTGATTCTCAGACAGGCTATTTTACATAATACAGTTGATTTTTAAAACACCCCATAGTATTCAGCTTGGATATGCACAGATTTCTTTCTCTGGGCCAATCTCACTTATCAATGGAGTTTCTACTATGTTTTAGACATCTGGGGAAACTGAATCTGATTTAAACCCCTCCTATGGTCAACACACACGTTTGCAGAGAGGAACAGGGTGGGTCCAAGTCCCATTTTCTGTGCAGGAAGCCTCGGGCGCCCCCTCAAGGCTGTAGCCTCTGTTGCAGGAATATATCACGCTGGGCCCAGCGGTACTGTTTTCAACTTCAGCTTTCCCATTCAGAAACTCAAGAGGAGCTTCACACATGATCTCTAAGAAGAAAAAACAAAGCCTCATCTTAAATGATTCTCCCAACCCTCTTCTTTATACAAGGAATTTACATCACTTATTTGATAATTTAGAAAGAAAAAAACACAGAGAATAACAGGATTCACATAGAGTGTTCTATTACTAGCTTGCATTCCAGAATAGAAGCTATACAAACCATTACCATTGTAGTTTGAACTAAACCTGCTGCAAAATGGAAACAATCCCCTCACCAACAAAAGAAAGAAAGAAAGAAGGAAAGAAAAAAAGAAACTGAAATAGCTCAGTCATGTCAGACTTTGCGACCCCATGGACTGTAGACTACCAGGCTTCTCCGTCCATGGGATTTTCCAGGGAAGAGTACTGGAGTAGGTTGCCAATTCCTTCTCCAGGGGATCTTCCCAACCCAGGGATCGAACCCAGGTCTCTCACAATGCAGGCAGATGCTTTACCCTCTGAGCCACCAGAGAAGCCCCCACCATAGCAGTTTCCTATTTCCGACACGTTTCCTTTTCATTCCCCTCTTCCCTCCTCTGTACATACATTCACTTTTGATTATGCACTGTTTGATCATGAACAACTGAAACAAAAATAAATGCTATTGTCTGGAATGCCCATTGATGTGAACATTGAGATGTTACTCAATGTTTATGTATGTCTTTCTATATACACACACAGAGTTCCCTTTTAGAGCTACAAAGTCATACTCTCCATTGAACATTAGCCATATAATATTGTTTAAAAGACTTAAGATTTCTATTGCATACAAAATCAGCTCATTAATCTACATTCAAAACAAAGTGAACAAAACTCAGGTACCCCAAGTCCTAGTGTAGGCTTGCCACTAACTTCATGTCTGACACTGGGCAGGTCACATCCTTTCTCCCAGTTCATTCTTTCTCATTGGTTAACAGAAGCGGGTAGACTAGATTGTCCAAGAAGTCTCTTCTGGTTTGAAAATTTGATAACTCCTCCAGAATTATTAAGAGAAAAAAAATTTTAAACTTGCCATTTGACTGGTTTGTAACTATTGTATTTAAAACCATTGGTTTTTGGCAGAGGAATCATATGAGCCATATCCTAGGAACTGAGTCACTTGAATTCACCCACATCTTGCTAAATAAACTTGGCTGTCCTCATACAATGAATTAATGCAAATTTCCAGCAAAAATGTGAACATTCATTTGTTGGACAGATGTGTCAACGTTAAGAAGGTGTCAGTTTTACCCACTACTGTTACCAAGGAAACAGCTCTAAGTCTTCTAAATTATCATTATTTCGGGGGAAACCCACAGAAAGAAGGCAAGTAAACTCAATAATTAGTTTCGAAACAAAATGTTTGCCATTCCAGAGTCAGCCATCTCGTGTTCTGTTCCAATCTAATCATTAATCTCTACCACAGTTTTTCACTGTTATATTGTTTTGGTGCCTGTGAGCAAAAGCCCATAAAAGGTTTTCATAGAGTTCATGGAGTCAAAATTTGTTTTTAATTACGGAAACAACTTGCAAAGAAAATGTGGCCACATTATTATTCTGTGTCCTTAGTACCGTTTGGGGACCAAGAGTCATTTGACTTACTTTTGCATGTCGCCACCCCTCCAGTCCACTGTCCATTCTCCTGACACACCCGTTTTCTGTTCCCCTGTGTAACAACAAAAACTGTCAATGACAAGATGATACCTCTATAGTGAAAAAATACCAGAGTGCAAAGTCAACTCAGCTGGGAACCAGAAATCCTTGGCACTGGGATGCTAAATGAGTTCATTAAATAAATATAGTTTAAGAAATGGCTTTAGACTTTCAAAAATGTTTTCATCAAATTACCTCAAAATTCATATTCTGGCTGACCAGTGTAATTCAGGTACAGACACTGTTTCACTTTCTGCTTAAATGACAACTAATTATAACCAGCAGCAAAGACCGATGTAGAATGTGTCTGAAATGTCTGAGAGGTCTACTTGCTGAGGATTTTTAAAAATATTTTGAATTGAGTTTATTTTTTAGTATCTGAGAGGTATAGCAAAGAAGTGAATTTGTTTATATACATACCCTTGGACATGAACTAGGTCAAGATATCTTATTGAGATCAGGATTGAATTTTTTGACAATGTAACTTATCCATTATAGCTAAACTTACCCCATTAAGGGCCCAAGCAAGTAAAATTTTAAATATTTTGAGCAAAAATCTTTCTAAAAATTTATATCCCTGCCTTCTAAAATAAGGGTAAAAATAATATAAACTTATTTGAAACATCATTTATAGTTGTTATCCTTGATGGACTTTTGATATATTTTCCTATATTCTCACAGCCCTTTGGTGTGGGATGGGGGTGGGGTAGGGGGGACGCGGAGGATATCAGCTATTTACCCGTCAGAGTTACTATATGCTGACCTAGGTCAAGATTACTGGGTTTTTATTTCTGGATACAATTTTCATGTGTCCTCGTTTTTTGTGGTTTATCTTTTCTTGTAATCACAACTGTTTCTAATGATAACCTTTTCCTATGTTTTAAATTCCTAATTTGCTATGGAACAATTAATAAGATAAAATTCTGTAACATTATGGGTTCTAAGTAGTGTGTTAAGGGGCTTGGCTTTAAGTATATGAACCGCAGCACATGGATTCTGTGTGATGGCTTTTCAATCCTCACAGCTCTTTGGATACACATTCTCGGAGCTGGTTCTAAATTAGCAATATGTCTGAAAAGGAGCTATCACCTCTACTTTGATTTTTATCTGCTCAACTGTTGTCTTTCATCCTTAATCCTCTACTACTACTCAAAGGTATTTTCTTTGAGTTTACTGACAAAAACTACAAAAACTCCACATGGAAGGATACTCACTTGACCTTCCAAAAAATAACTGAACAAAAAAAAAATATTAAAAAAAATATATATTATTTTCTTCTTATTGAAAAAGTAATATGTGTTGATTATAGAAGGCTTAGAAAATATGAAAGAGAAGTAAAAAGTTTCCTAGAATTCTTCATCCAGAGATAAACCCTGTTAATATCTGCTATACTTTTCCTGTGCTTATATACTTACATATACAAAGGAAAATATGCATTCTAGCTTGTTAACTATTAATTAATTTTGAGGAAGTATATGACAAGCTATTGAAGCCAGCTCCCTATCTGGGTATTCCAGAGGGGACTACACTCAAGTAGTTAATTTAAGCCAACAGTATTTCTCTCGTTCATTTTTTTCCTTCGTTAATATTTTGAATAATAAATATTCTGTTTCAATCATGTCCATTTTTGTTCCAATAAAATTCTATTTTCTGTAGCTATTGCTGTAAAAAGAAGATCAAACACTATCGGTTGGCTCCCTTCTTAGTAAGTTGCAAATTTTACTATTTATTATTTTATGATTTAGTATTTACTTTCCCTTCTCTCTTTTTCTACCTCTATTCCTTTACATATCTTGTTTTTGATAATTAAGCTGGAGTTTTAGATCCAGATTAGCATCAAGTTACTATTTTTGGCACAATATATCTGCTTAATCAACAATTAACTTAGATAGCTATATTAAGTTTTAGCATCATAGAAACCACTTTATGGCTCATTAATAGCAATTTTAGAACATGATTATTCCATTTTTGTGTTCTTTGATTTATTCCTCAGTTGCCTGTAGGGATTTATATTTCGAGACGATTGCATGTATAGTGACATTTGGGAGATTTAGATGTCTCAAAAAGGTTGGTAATCCTTATATAAAAACGATAACATTTACAGAGTAGAAAAACTGACCATGATGTACATTAGTTGTCTTAATTGCTTTGTCTGACTTTGGTAATCATATGAATACTAGGAGTAATGACAATTACTACCCTCTATTGAGCTCAGACATTGTATATAGTGCTTGCCACTTTCTTTTATCATTAATCCTTGAAGTAACTTTGCAAAAGTGGTTATCACATACTGCAGACAGGATGAAACAGAGGCTCAAAGAGGTTCCCTAGCATCTTTACATTCAGCAAAAGGAGAGAGCCTGCAACAGAGGTCTGCTGGGACTAAGTCCCTATTCTTTCACAGCCACTGACCTTTAGTACTGGGGGAACTTGTTAAGAAAGGCAAAAATTCAAAAGTTCTTATTATGGTAAGACTCNGCATCTTTACATTCAGCAAAAGGAGAGAGCCTGCAACAGAGGTCTGCTGGGACTAAGTCCCTATTCTTTCACAGCCACTGACCTTTAGTACTGGGGGAACTTGTTAAGAAAGGCAAAAATTCAAAAGTTCTTATTATGGTAAGACTCTTCCCCTAATGGTATGTTGTTCCATTGAGAGGCATAATGTCTGGCTCCATTATTATTATTATTATTATTATTTTACATCAGTAGCCATGTTGATGAAAACCTAAATCCATTAATTCATAAGAGTTGCAAATTCTGAGGTTTGAATTCTATCGTTATTGACTGGAGTTCATCTACTGTTTGGTTATCTAGTCACTTAGTTGGGGTTCTCTGGTGGCTTAGCCAGTAAAGAATCTGCCTGCAATGCAGGAGACCTGGGTTCGATCCGTGGGTTGGGAAGATCCCTTGGAGAAGGGAAAGGCTACTCACTCCAGTATTCTGGCCTGGAGAATTCCAGGGACTGTATAGTTCATGGGGTCTCAAGGAGTCATCCAGTTAGCCTTGAAAAGATACTTTTCCTCCTTTCGTTGTACTTTCAAAATAATGAATTTGCCTACGGGAACCCCCTAAAAGTTACCAAATAATCTTTTACTATCATTATGAGTCTGTCATTCATGACGTATTTGATGTGTCCATTAAAGTTATTACCCTTACTGACGCTAAAAAGGTTTCATCTTGGCCATCTTGGGAGCCTTATCCAATTGGCTCCTGAGGTCTTTTTTTTACACTTTAGTACCTTGGGCTTCGCCGGGTCTTTGTTCCTGCACGGACTTTCCTCTGGTTGCGGTGAGCAGGGGTCACTGTCTAGCTGTGGTGCACAGGCTTCTCATGGCAGTGGCTTCGCTTGATGCAGAGCATGGGCTCTGGAGTGAGAGTTTCACCAGATGCAGCTCCTGGTCTCTAGAGCAAAGGCTCAATAGGTGTGGCACACAGGCTTAGTTGCTATCCTGACATGTGGGATCATCCTGTCCCTGGGATTGAACCCGTGTCTCCTGCGTTGGCAGGTGGATTCTTTACCTCTGAGCCACCAGGGAAGTCTATCTCCTGAGTTTTCTTCTTTTTAAATATACTGCCTTTGATAGATTCCCTCCTATCTCATATGACAAAGATTTTCTGGGCTAATCTTTTACATACCATGTTCCAGACCTGGATTTGATTATTTCTGTAAATAACTGGACATAAATATTTAGAGACAGTCTCTCAGGTGCTTCAAACACATAGCTTGGAATAATAACAATTGCTATAACATCACTTTCAATTTTGTGGTTACCATGGGATGTTTCCAATAATTTTAAGGTAAATTATCCACTTCCTCAACTTTAATGACCCATCAGTTTGCTTTAGATTTTACACCACTATTCTTCTTAACAAAATGCAAGGGGAGTACTCTCACATGAAGAACAACTGAGTTTCAAAAACAGAAAAGCTTTCCAACTGCCATCAACCATTACATTATCATCCTTTTCTCCCCTAAAAAAGAATCTTTTGAGGAAATAAAACAAGATCCACATAAGCCTAGTTTCATCTTTCAAGGACCTTGCTTATGAAAATTCTCTGATTCTATGGTCAGCAGGAAAATAATGGAACACACCATACCCATTTAACAAATCTTTGGCAATGAACACTTCTCAAAACCTGCATTTAATACCATTATAACAACAAAAACAGGGACTAAAGCTTCCTGAAAAATCAAAAGGCAACATTATACAATATAAAAAAGGGCTCATATTTCATGTATGATGACGTGGTCATGTTTTGATGGCAGCATTCCCACCAGAGTAAACTGGTGCTGATAATAGGATTTTAATATTACAAACCAGGCAGGCGTGATCTTGAGACTCATCATTTGGTTAAAACAGCTCTTAGCATTTTTTTTTCAGGCTATACCTACCTTGAGGGAACCTGGCATCTCAATAAAAAACCCTCCAAGGTATTTGAGCCCATGGCTTGAGAAAATTCTAGCTGTGCATACTTAAATCCCTGTAGACACTGCCCCATGGTGACAAATTATGTAAAATATGGTTAACAGGATGCCAAAACATAGGTTTAAGTGACCAACTAAAGTAACAATGTCAGTCTTGGGGCAGGTATGTAAGCTCCATTTTTTTCATGGCTTTGGTTTTTTTTTTAATTATTTTATTAAAAAATTTTTTTTAATTTATTTTTTAATTTTTACTTTATTCTACTTTACAATACTGTATTGGTTTTGCCATACATTGACATGAATCCATCACAGGTGTATATGAGCTCCCAATCCTGAATCCCCCTCCCACCTCCCACCCTACATCGTCTCTCTGAATCACCCCTGTGCACCAGCCCCAAGCATCCTGCATCCTCCATCAAACATAGACCGGCGCCTCGTTTCTTACCTGATAGTATACATGCTTCAGTGCCATTCTCTCAAATCATCCCACCCTCTCCCTCTCCTTCAGAGGCCAAAAGTCCATTCTATACATCTGTGTCTCTTTTGTTGTCTCACATACAGGGTCATCATTACTATCTTTCTAAATTCCATATATATGTGTCAGTATACTATATTGGTGTTTTCCTTTCTGGCTTACTTCACTCTGTATAATAGGCTCCAGTTTTATCCATCTCATTAGAACTGATTCACATGTATTCTTTTTAATGGCTGAGTAATACTCCATTGTGTATATGTACCACAGCTTTCTTATCCATGCATCTGCTGATGGACATCTAGGTTGTTTCCATGTCCTGGCTATTATAAACAGTGCTGCAATGAACACTGGGGTACATGTGTCTCTTTCTATTCTGGTTTTTTAATTTGAAACTTATTTTGCTTTTTAAAATTATAAGTCACTTTAAATAGTTCCAAGAAAAGGTTAAGCTATAAGGCAACAATATATAAAAAAAGTGTAAAAAAGTCTTTTAGGACCCAAATCAGTGAGATAAAATGGTGTAATACTAAAAATATTCCTAAGTATATTGGAAAAACAAATTAATTCTAGTTAAACAATTTGTTTGCTTACCTCTAATTCATAGCCAGTTTCACAGTGATAAGTAATCGTGCTTTCAAAGTTGTATTCACTGCCAAACACAAATCCATGTTCTGGACTTTCAGGTTTCCCACAAGAAATTGGACTGCAGGATTCATCAGAAAATGGGGGCTCCCAGGTGCCGTCAAGCTAAGTAACAAATTATAAGTTACACTTAGGGATTAGTGAGCATGAATGAAGACATCTGCAAATACTGCACATATAACAGGATAATCCTCAAACGATAGTCAAAGGACCTAGAACTTGCTACTTCTACTGCTACTTATTATCTTTGACATTAAGAAACACATGTTAATTATCAGATGGTCATCAGTAAACAATTTTAGACATTTCTAAAACTCATAAAACAAGCATTTTCTTCCTAATAAAATTCTTTAAAAAAAATCAAGAACACCAAGAAGTATGTCTTTATTATGATGAGAACTGTATGGTACGTACAATATTCCATGACTTAGTACACCCTTATATTTTACATGATTCTACATTTTAATCTAAAGCTGATAAGAAATAGACACGTTTAGGCATACCACCCAAAGTTTAAAAAGATGGCTTCCTTTTCTCCATGTCAACACAAATACTTGAAAACATTCTATGACATATTGTGAGCAAGTCACAAAGTTAAAAAAAAAAAAAANATAAAATTCTTTAAAAAAAATCAAGAACACCAAGAAGTATGTCTTTATTATGATGAGAACTGTATGGTACGTACAATATTCCATGACTTAGTACACCCTTATATTTTACATGATTCTACATTTTAATCTAAAGCTGATAAGAAATAGACACGTTTAGGCATACCACCCAAAGTTTAAAAAGATGGCTTCCTTTTCTCCATGTCAACACAAATACTTGAAAACATTCTATGACATATTGTGAGCAAGTCACAAAGTTAAAAAAAAAAAAAACACCACACACAGAGACATAACTTTGCCAACAAAGGTCTGTGGAGTCAAAGCTATGGTTTTGCCAGTAGTCATGAATGGATGCGAGAGCTGGACCATAAAGAAGGCTGAGCACTGAAGATCTGACGCTTTCAAACTGTGGTGCTGGAGAGTCCCTTGGACTGGAAGGAGATCAAACCAGTCAATCCTAAAGGATATCAACCCTGAATATTCATTGGAAGGATTGATGCTGAAGCTCCAATACTTCGGCCACCTGATGCAAAAAGCCAACACTTTGGAAAAGATCCTGATGCTGGGAAAAACTGAGGGCAGGAGAAGGTGATAGAGGATGAGACGGCTGGATGGCATCATTGGCTCAATGGACATGAGTTTGAGCAAACTCCAGGAGATAGTGAAGGACAGGGAAGCCTGGTGTGCCGCAGTCCATGGAGTCGTAGAGTTGGACATCACTAAGCGACTTAACAACCACACACACACACACACACACACACACACACACACACACATTTACTTTATTCCCCCCCTCCCAATTAGTATTAACATTTTCCAGTCTTCTTTCGGGGTGTACAAAGAGGTGCACACAGATGTTTCCCTTGAAGACAATCATTTTCTTGCTAATGTTGTATTGTTTTCCTTGAGTAAATAGCATATGAGTCAAATAGCATTTGAAACAGGACTTGAGACTAAACCCTTTATTCTACAGATGATCCCAAAGCAATTTTATATATATTAATATATACCTGTTACATAATTAACTATTCCCCTCATGTTGGAAATATACATTATATCTAATTTTTCAATGCTGCAAATAATGCTTCAATAAATATGTCTTTACACAGATTATTCTAGGTATTATATTAACTTTTAAAAGCTACACTGTATTATTTTCTTTCGATGTAGTTGGAGTTTATTTTAGCATATATTAACTTTTCCCCTAGTGGGAAAAATTTGTCATGATTCCTTTATTAGGATCTGCTTTTGACAATTGCTTCCATTTCATTCATTTCTACTTCTAAAAAATTTCACACTAATGTCATGCTGATATGTTGTTCAGTCACTAAGTCATGTCTGACTCTTTGCAACCCCATGGACTACAGCACACCACATGTCCCTGTCCTTCACCATCTCCTGGAGTTTGCTCCAACTCATGTCCATTGAATCAGTGATGCCGTCCAATCATCTCACCTTCTGTCGTTCCCTTTTGCTCCTGTACTCAATCTTTCTTAGCATCAGGGTCTTTTCTAATGAGTCGGCTCTTTGCATCAGGTAGCCAAAGTATTGGAGCTTCAGCTTCAGCATGAGTCCTTCCCATGAATGTTCAGGGTTGATTTCCTTAAGGATTGACTGGTTTGATCTCCTTGCAGTCCAGGGGACTCTCAAGAGTCTTCTCCAGCACCATAGTTCAAAAGCATCAATTCTCTGGTGCTCAACCTTCTTTATGGTCCAACTCTCTCATCCATACATGACTACTGGAAAAACGGTAGCTCTGACTATACGGACCTTTGTCAGCAAAATGTCTCTGCTTTTGAATATGCTGCCTCGGTTTGTCATAGCTTTTCTTCCACGGAGCAAGTGTCTTTTAATCTCATGGCTGCAGTCATCTGATAATCCCTAATTAGATTGGATTAGGAATGCCATGCTCATAGAAGCTAAGCAATTCTAAGTAAATATAAAGTGACATAAGCAGAGGCAGAATTTGACTCCAGTTTGTTTCCTCTGCCTCTGCTCTTCTCCTAAAACCAGAAACATATGTGGTAATAATCAGGGCTCATTACTACCCACAGACTATGTGTAAAGATGCACAGACTGTGTGTAAAGCATTCACATGGTTAATCTGTCATGAATCTTTTGTTATAGATATCTGAACATTTTATCTATCTTTGGTACTTTTCACATACCCTTGCTGCTAAGTTGCTTCAGTCGTGCCCGACTCTGTGCGACCCCATAGATGGCAGCCCACCAGGCTCCCCCATCCCTGGGATTCTCCAGGCAAGAACACTGGAGTGGGTTGCCATTTCCTTCTCCAATGCACAAAAGTGAAAGGTGAAAGTGAAGTCACTCAGTCGTGTCCAACTCTTAGCGACTCCATGGACTGCAGCCTACCAGGCTCCTCCGTCCATGGGATCTTCCAGGCAAGAGTACTGGAGTGGGGTGCCATTGCACTTTCATATTTTTAAAAATGAGAATATTGGAAAGAAATGTATGTTTTTCTATTTCTATGAAAAAACTCCTCAAATTCTTTGACAGGGGAAACTTGAGGCATTTTCTCTTTTCAGGATACAAGATACTGCCTGTGTGGATATATCTATATCCACATACTTATACACACACTTACTTATACACTTACACATATATCCATATACACACACACAGCATAAGACACACTGACATATATATCCACATACACACACACTCACATATAGTATAATATATATATAGACGAGTTACATCCTACATGTTCTAATTAAGAAAATCTTACCTGACATGTTGATATATTAACTCCCTCATAGGTATACCCTTCTGCACAAGACACAGACACTTGCTTATTCACACTGAAATCATCTCCATGAACAAGTATATGTGTTACATTTGTTGGCAGAGGACATTTTTTAGGACTGCAAGAAATTAGCTCAGGGAACCAACGACCGTCTTTCTGACAGGTGAATGTATCTACATCTGTATCCATCATATAACCCTCTAGACACCTGCAATGGAAAAGAAAAGCGAGTGCCTTAAATGGAGTGCAACGTAGTTGGTGACTTGTTCTTGGATTCAAGAAGCTGCTACAAAGCTCAGCACACATTTTATATGATACATTAAAATGGACTCAAATGTCAGGGAAATGGTGTTGCCATGCAAAAACACCAGGATAACAATGATAATCAGATCAAACTTCAGTTATTCACATTAAAGAGGAGCTACATCTAAACTTGCCTTAAATTTTGTTGACATGATTTACCTTTGCTCTAGATAATACCATTATTGAATTCATTTTTATTCTGAAAATTCCTAACAGTTCAAGAAATTCTAGACAAGGTTCAAAATAAACTCAGATACTAGTAAGAATATAGCACAATTTCAGTATCTACGAGGAATCTATTTTGTTCCAAGCACTGTTCTAAGTCCTCTACGTAGTGTGTGTCTTTTAATCTTGCTTAGTAGCTATCATGTAACAGTAGTATTGGTGTTCAAACTCAAGTCAATCTGACTCTAAACTCTCAGGGATTTTGAAAATTTTGCATTTTTTTCATTCAACAAATGTTTACAGAATATTTATTAAATTCCACTCACTGTTCTAATTGCTCTACAGATATTAAATCATTTTCATGTCAACTCTATGAATAGGTGTGATTATTTTTATTCCCATTTTATAGGCGAAGAAACTGATGCCAGAGAGATTAAATAACTTCTCCAGGAAGCAGCAGAGCTGAGATTCCTTCCTAGGGAATCTGGCTCTAGAGGTCCTGCTTTTACCACTATACTGAAACCATTTAATTAATATTTATTGGGTGGGTATATTTTCAAAATTTCACAAACTACCAGGCTAGGTAACAGTCACAAGTTTGCAAACTTGGAATGATCAGTTTACTAACAAGCGAAGATCTGAAGATAGTCAACACACAAGGAATAACAAACAGGACAGGTGGTATTGTGATTTCTCAAGCTATCTGACACATGAACATCCAAATAGAAAACTGCAAATGCACTTCAAAAGTAAGGAATAATCTTTGTTTTTCTTCTTGGTGTATAACCCACTACTCCTTAGCTTTCATTTCACTGACAATCTTCCCTTGGGTCTGTTTCTTACTGCAAGTAAGAGAAAAGGAAGGGCTAAAATGTCTACAACAGACAGGCTTAAGAACAGTTATTATTCATAGAACTTAAGAAGCCAATATGTGGAGAATAATCCCTAATTCCTTCAGAGACACCAACAAAATCTAAATTGATTTAGAGGGCTAAGATATATTTGCATATTACATTTGTTTACATTATTGGCATTTATTCCAATAATAATCTAAATTATACATTCATTCCATATTTTCTCATCTTTTTTTTAATATTACATTTTATTTTATTTATTTATTTATTTTTACTTTATTCTTCTTTACAATACTGTATTGGTTTTGCCATACATCGACATGAATCCACCACAGGNTGGAGGGCTGCAGCTGACCGGTTTACAGACAGGAACCTGGGCATCCCAGTTACCATCTGACTGACAAGTGAGTCTGGGGGCCCCATGTAACACATACCCATCCTGACAGTGGAACACCACTTCCTTCCCGAAGCCATAGTCCAGGCCATCCATCACCCCATTTGCCACCTGTGATGGGGGAGCACACCGGACGGGCACACAGGTGGGAGTGTTTCCACTCCAACTTCCATCAGCAAGACACACACGACTGCTGGCCCCCTCCAGCAAGAAGCCTGTGTTGCAAGCGTACTGAACCTCTTTCTGGAATGTATATTCCTCTCCCTTTACCTGGCCGTTGGCTGAGCTTGGGGGTGAACCACAGTCCACAGGAATACAAACTGGCTCATCTCCATCCCACGTTTTATCTTCTTGGCATGTTCTCCTGCTGGTGCCATTCAGCACATACCCAGAATTACAGTCATAGTACAACACGCTCAGGTATGAGTAGTTGCTTCCCTGGATGGAGCCATCCGTAACTGGATTTGGCTTGGGGCAAGAGATGGCCTCACAGCGTGGGGAAGCACCACTCCATTCTCTGTTCCTTAGACAAAGTCTGATGTCAGAGCCCACCAGAGTGTGCCCCGGTTTGCAGCTATACTGTACAGCACTGCCTGCGGTCGTCTCTGTCACATGGAGAAAGCCATTTTCAGGAGCAACGGGCAGGTCAC
>SJYV01049433.1:0-17830 GCA_006410875.1 Neotragus pygmaeus | reverse complement strand
ATAAAATTTACCATTTTAACCATCCTTAGATATACAGTTTATTGGTATTAATTATATTCACATAATTTTACCACCATCATTACCATCCATGCCAGAACTTTATCTTCCCAAACTGAAACTTTATAGGCCTTAAACAGTAACTCTGTGTTCCTCCTTCAACCTGTTTCCTGGCAACCACCATTATATTTCTTTCTCTATGAATTTGACTATTCTAGGTAGCTCATATACATGGAGTCAAGACAATACCTTTTGTGTCTGGCTTATTTCACTTAGCATTATGTCCTCAAGGCCATGTTTAAGCATGTGTCAGAATATCATTCCTTATTAAAGTTGAATAATACTCCATTGTATTGTTGGAATTGTCTGTTCCATTTTCTGTTTATGGACACTTGAGTTTTCTCTACCTTTAGCTGTTGTAAATTATGGTGCTGTGAACATTGGTGTACATATATCTGTTCAAGTCCCTGCTTTCAGTTCTTTTAGGTATAGTCTCAGAGGTGGAATTGATAAGTCATGGTAATTCTACGTTTAACTTTTTGGGAAACTATCTTGCTGTTTTCCACAGTGCTGAACTACTTTACATCTTCACTAGCTGTGCACAAAGGTTCCAGTTTTCCTACATCCTTAGGACATACTGTATTTCTTTTTTTTTTTTTTTCCATAATAAAAGTCATCCTAACGTATTTGAAGTGATATCTCACTGATGGTTTTGATTTTCATTTCTGTGATTAGTGATGTTGTGCATCATTTCCTGCTTTTATTGGCCATCTATATATCTTCTTTGGAGAAATGTTTATTCAGTCAGGTTACCTTTTGTTTGGTCTTGAGTAGTAGGCGTTTTTTATATATTCTGAATATTGATCTCTTATCAGTTATTTGATTTGTATATATTTTCCCCCTTCTTTGGGTAGCATTTTCACATTGTGTTCTTCGATAGACGAAAGTTTTAATTGTGATGAAGTCCAGTTTATCTGTTTTTTTCTCATTGTTTATGTTTTTGGTGTCATAATTAATAAATCATTACCAAAGGTAGTCATGAAACTTTCTCATACGTTTTCTCATAAAAGTTTTGTTTTTATTCTTTAGAGCTTTGATCTGGGTATTACGTACTTTTCCTCTGCTCGTTGGAATTATCATATGGTTTTTCCTTCTTGGTGTGATAAATTGTATTAGTAGATTTTATATTGTCAAATCAAGTTTAAATTCTTCTGGATGTGATATATTCATCTTTTTTACACATTACTATATTTAGTTTTCTAATATTTGATTTAGGCTTTTATCTATTCAGTGTGATACTGACCTATACTTTTCCTTTTTCCGTTATCTTTGTTGGATTTTGTTATTAATTGATAAAATGGATTGGGGGATTATTCTTTCTTTTTTTAAAAAATCTCAGAGTTTGTGGTAAATTGTGGGTTTTTTTTTTCCTTTTTTAAAAAATCTCAAAGTTTGTGTAACATTGGGGTTCCCTATCCTTGAATGTGTGGTGAAACTCATCTGTCTATTTGGACCTAGTGTTTCTTTGTAGGAAAATTTTACAGTACTAATTCACTTAATGGATATAAGACTGTTCAGTTCTATTTTTTTCTGAATCAATTTTTGTAAGCTGTGTTTTCTAGGAAGCGTAATGGCTAATTTTGTTAGTCTTTTTAGCAAACTAACTTGATTGAGAAATTTATTCTTTTTTCCTTCTGATTTCTTGAGTTGCATGATTTGATTTTTTTTTTTTTTTGGTAGTCTTTTAATCTAAGTATGTCAATAGATGTCTCTGAAAGTACTCACTCAACTAGTTGTATTTCAAAAGGTTTTTTTTTAAATTATTTTATATTTTGATCGCTCTGGGTCTTCATTGCTGCACACAGGCTTTCTCTAGTTTTGGAGAGGAAAGGCTGCCCTAGTTGCGGCGCACAGGCTTGTCATTGCAGTGTGTGGGCTCCTCCTTCTGGTGCCTTCTCCTGTGGAGCACAGGCTCTCGAGCACTTGGGTTCTAGCAGTTGTGGCCTGGGCTCAGTAGCTGTGGCACATGGACTTCAGTTGCCCACAGCATGTGGACTCTTCCCGGACCAGGAATCAGACCCATGTCCCCTGTTTTGGCAGCAGATTCTTACCTACTTTACCACCAGGGAAGTCCCAAAAGATCTTTTATGTAGAATTTTTGTAATTTGTTATTGTTGTTTCTCACTCGCAGAGTTGTGTCTGACTCTTTGCCACCCCATGCACTGCAGCACTCCAGGCTTTCCTGTCATTCACTATCTCCTGGAGTTTGCGAAAACTCAGTATCCATTAAGTCAGTGATGCTGTCAAGCCATCTCATCCTCTGCTGCACCTTTCTCTTTTTACCTCCAATTTTTCCCAGCTTCAGGGTCTTTTCTAATGTGTCTATTCTTTGCATCAGGTCGTCAAAGTAATTCTGTTCTAAATATTTTCTAATTTTTTCATATCTTTGGTCTGTGAGGTGATTGGAAGTGGTTTTTGTAAATGTTGTTCTGTGCCTCAGAAAAATGTTTTCTATGATTATTTAGAAATTTGTGCATTTATATGATGTAATCAAGTTTTGTCAGTTCTGTCTATGCATGAAATAGATGTTAAACTCCTCTGTTCTGATGGTGACTGTCACTTTTTCCATGCAGTTCTTTTGTGTGTATTTTGAAGTTTTATTACATGGTGATCCTCATTTTCCTAATTTTTCTTTTACTTAAGATCTATTTTATCTGGTATTAAAACACCTATACCTGTTCACATAGGTATTTTTTTAGTATGACTTTCTTTTAATTGAAAATTGGTTGATTTACATTTATGTTATTTGTGATATATTTTGATTATTTTCTGCCCTCTTGTTCTGTGCTATTTGTCCCATTTTTCCATGCTTCCTTGTTTTTCGATTTTTTTTTTTTTAACGTTTTTGTCTTTTGGATGGGTTGAGCTTGCCTTTTCCTTCCCCAGATCACACTCCCAACTCTGCATCTTTCCCTCTACTGATTTCGAAGCTTATATATACTATTTTTATGTTTTCAGTGTTTACCCTTGAAAATCTAATGTACATCATAGCTTAAAATTTTAAATTAATTAGAATTTTTGTCTTTCTTGTGAATAATATAAGAACCTTATAACATTTATCTTCAGCATCACTACCAACCATACCTTCTACGCATGCACTCATTAATATATTTAGCTTATGTGATTTCATCTTGTATTTTCATTGTCCTTTAATCCCACAATTAGGCATTGATGTTTTCTATATTCAGTAATTGTTTTGATTTACCAGCATATTTAGCTACTTCTTTGCTCCTGATTCCTTATTGCAAATGATCTCTCCCCTTTGGAATAATTTTCTTTTTTCTTAAGATATATCCTTTGGAAATTTCTTCAGTTTCTGTTAATGTCTTTATTTCCCCTTGTCCTTCAAAGACACTTCTAGACAGTTAATTTGTCAAAGCTCTTGGGAGATAGTTTTTCTTTGTGATCTGTTTCCATGACTGCTGATTAAGAAGTCAGATGTCAGCTTACTTGTCATTCTTTTGTCGGAAATCTTTTTTTCTCTGTTTGGTGGTGCTAATGGTTAAGAATCCACTTGCCAGTGCAAGAGACACAAAAGATGAGGGTTTGATCCCTGAGTTGGGAAGTTCCCCTGAAGTAGCAAATGGCAACCTGCTCCAGTGTTTATGCCTGCAAAATTCCATGGGTAGAGAAACTTGGCAGGCTGCAGTCCATGGAGTCGCAAAAGAGTCTGACACAGCTTAGTGGCTAAACAGCAGCAGCATCTGTTTTTCTCTATTTTTAATACCTTTTATTTTTTTGTGTCCTGGAGTTTTACCATTTATTTGTTTTATTTGCAAGTCATTGTGCTTTTTGAATCAGAGAATTAGTGAGGTTTTTTTTTTCCTTTATTTTTTAAAAGTTTTTCATCTATTATGTCTTTGAATATTGCTTTCCTTCATTCTCTATATTCTGTAACTCCCCTTTAGCTCTGTGTCTTTAATCTGTCCTTCTAATTTCATCTTTTTGTTTATTATTTATTATATGCAATTTCTTCAGATTTTCCTTCTAAAACACTATTTTTCTGTTTAGCTATTGCTTAATATGTTTAACCCATCCATTAAACTTTCAAAATTTCAGTATTTTTTCAGTTTGTAGAAGTCCTAGTTCTTTCAGTAGTGTGTTGTTCTGTATTTGTGGGGTTTTTTTGCTTTACTTCTTGAGACATTTTAAACATCTGAATGAAGAACAGGGGTAGTTCTCTTGATTGTTGTTCATGATGCTTGGCTTCCTCATGTGTTTTGTGATATTTATTATATAAACTCTTTCTTGTTAGGACTTGAGGTTCTAAGAAGCCTGGGAAGCGAATTTGGTCCTCTAGATAAAGTTTATGTTTAAACCTGCCAGGAGCCTAGGAATTTCCCAACTTAGGACACACCTGGATGTTTTTGGACCATCAGGCCCTAACCTACTCTGAGGACCAGCCTATGGTGACAGATTCCCAAGAGAGATGTGTTGACAAACCCCTTCCCACCCCCTAAAAGCCAAAATCGTGTACTTCTCATCTCTTTGTAGGGTGAACGTAGTGGTGGTTGATTGGTTTTTGATGGACATTTTTACTGAGGGCATTTTCCTTTAGGGTTTCTGAGAGGAAGGGTATACTCTGCCCCACCTCTAATTAGTGTGGGATAAAAGGCTTGACTCCTGTCCCTCCACGTGACATCCTTAAATCCTAAGGGTGTTTGGTCACTACCAAAATAGATGGTAATTGTTATCTTTAGTGATTACTTAATGCTCTGGATTCATGCTACCACTTCATTTTTAGCCTTTGAGAATTTACCTTGCTTTTTTGCAAACTCAGCTTTGCATTTATAATGATACCTTTAATATTTCATCCTCTATTTGTCGGTGTTTTACGGTGAGAGGGTTCTGTATATCTAGCTGGCCATATTTTTATTTATTTATTTTTGACATAGTTTTAGAGAATTTCAATTTTCCTTTTTTTTAAGCTTAAAACAACATTTAATAATCCACATTGTTCATGTTGTTCTGCAAAATGATTTTGTCAGACCATTTGCTTATGCTTTAGTAATGTATCATATCAGATCATCCTAATTTTTTAGGATGTTTTAGTACAAAAAGACCACCTATTGATTGGAAGCAGTTTTATGCGCTATCCTTCAACAAAGGTGCTTGTTGGAGTCAGGCAATTAGTTTCTCAGATCTTTATTCTGAAGCAGCTAGTAGTGTACTGACTTTGAAAGGATTTGGTGGTATTAAATCTCAGTGAATCTCCAAGTACCTTTGAAAGAATGTAATTGTTTACTTCATATTGAAAAAGCTATCAAAAAGTGTCTGTTGGACTTCCAAATGACATCTATTTGAAAAGAGGGTTCTATTGTAAACGAATGGCTATGAAATGTGTTATTTTATTCTAAACCTTTAATAACTTCAGAGTTTTAGTTATAATTTATAAGAACATAGTATTTGTAGTTTGTTTTTATAGTATGTACTGATGTGTTCAGTAATGGCCAACTCTGCGACCCCACGGATTGTAGCCCACTGGGCTCCTCTGTCTGTGGAATTTCCAGGCAAGAATACTGAAGTGGGTTGCCATTTCCTTCTCTAGTTTTTACTGTTGCTTGCTTGAGTTGCTTCAGTTGTGGCCGACTCTGTGCGACCCCATAGACAGCAGCCCACCAGGCTCTGCTGTTCCTGGGATTCTCCAGGCAAGAATACTGGAGTGGGTTGCCATTTCCTTCTCCAATGCATGAAAGTGAAAAGTGCAAGTGAAGTCACTGAGTCGGATGCCCCTTGTGGAGTTATTGGAGCTTTATAATTTTTGAGTTACTGGAGCCTCATAATTTTCTAATACGCTAGGAATACCTAGAATACTAACATGATTGCTCTTATCCCGATCCCAGGATAGTAATACTCATTGCTGTCTTGGGAACCCAGAGGATGGGGTAGGTCATATTCTTTCTTCATTGTATACTTGTAAAGCCTTAGTTTTTTAAGTGTGGTCATAGTTCTCAGTTTCCCTGTTACCTTTATATCCTTACTAGGAGATAAACTTTATAAAGTAAATTACCTGTTAGAAAACTTTTCTTTTTCTTTTCCAGTTGAAGTTGCCAAGTCCGAAGTTGGGCTCTGCAGTGACTCTACTCATGTGGAGCCCCTTAATGATTCTACTCATATTTCTCTGCAAGAACATCAGTCTTCCATCAGTCATTGCCTCCCTGATGGTTCTACAATTACCGAAGAAGGTTTATTTAGCAAAAAGAGTTTCCTAGTTTTGGGTTTTAGTAATGAAAATGAATCTAGTATTGCAACCATCATAAGAGAAAATTCTGGAAAAATTGTGTCCCTTCAGAGCAGAGTTGTTGCTGATTATGCTGTGGTTCCTCTGCTGGGGTGTGAAGTACAGGCAACTGTGGGAGAAGTTGTAACAAACACATGGCTGGTAAGCAAACACTGCATCAGTTCAAATGTAGTATTGAAGGATGTCTGAAGCTAAAAGAGAGTGTTAATATCTTTGGCACTTTAGTTTCGGTAGACTGGTATTTGGGTTTGGGCACTGTCTGGGTTTTGCTCTTAGTAAAGGAAATTATGAATAATAAAATATGCAAGCTTCTTGGTCCTAATCCTGGTAGATAGAGGGGCCACATCAGTAGGATTCTTTCCTAGGAAAGTGACTCCAGGTCTTCTCATATTTAGGTTTTCCCTGTTTTCTTACTACCAAAGCATGACATGCACTTTTGTATTACTGCATCTTTTTGGCTTATCAATGATGATTTCAACCATTGACTTTTTCAACTTTCCAAGACTTAAGAAGAAAAAAATGATAACTGCATTGGAAGAAATTAAATTTAAAGCAATATTTAGGAAATTCAATGATAAATCTGACTGATTTTAATATCCTATATAATGACTGATACATTTTAATATTATAATTTTAAATGTATCGTGAATGAGTATATACACATTTATATTAAAGTAATATTGCTTTTCACTGTAACTGAACCAGTGTTAACCACTAATCACTTATTTCAGGTTGATGATGATGTTTTTCTTGTTTTTAAAAGGTAACTTGTATAGACTACCAGACTTTAATTGATCCAAAGTCAAATCCTCTCTTCACACCAGTTCCAGTTATGGCAGGAATGACTCCTTTAGAGGATTGTGTTCTTTCATTTAGCCAATGTGTAGGAGCTGAAAAAGACTCATTGACATTCTTAGCAAATCACCTTGGAGCCAGGTATGTAGTATTTTTAGTACCTGCCATCTTGGTGTATGTATTATTTGTTTTTACTTACTGAAAAGCGTACAAATTAACATTTTGCTGGATGTCTTACGATATTTATGAGGAGTGTGTTGTGTATCTGATGTGGTGGCTTAAAGTGGAAGGGAGAGAATGCTGTTAGACAGGTACTTAGCAAGTATTAAGACTACAGGCATTAATGCTTACCTACCAGGAAAAGGAATATTTAAACATAGTGCTTGTCTCAGTGTTATTTCCTTCTGTGTGCTGTATGGATGATTTTTTCAGTATACATTAATTGTTTCTCTGCAATGCAGTGTTAAGCAGAAATAATGAATACTTTGGGAGAAAGAAAATGAATTTAAAAGTTCCAGAATCCAAATTAGCCCAACCCCCTAAGTGAACTTTAATGGTGGCTATTTTTTAAAAAAGTAGAAAACTGTTACATAAATAATTATAAATGAACTAACTTTCACATTAAAGGAAAAGTTCTTTTAGGTTATATCATGAAACAGCACTTAAAATACTTTTAAACAAGAGCCATACCTAAACCAAAGTGATTCAGAAAATTTGGGGAAAAAAGTAAAGATGGGCAAAGATATGAGAAAAGAAAGGAGAGGAGTACAATTTTATTATTAAACAAGTTTGAATTCAAATTGAAAGGCATTAAATGGGGAAAAAACATGTTGTAAATAAAGAATGCTATTTACACTGAAGGTTTCTAATTTCTAAAAAAATTACAAATGAATAGTAGAAATGGAAAATGAAGACTGTATCAACTGGACATTTTAGAACTTTTTAATAACTCTTGGTTCAAAGAGGAGTTCAAAACCATTTATAAGCCTAGATATCATTGTCAACCCAGTAGTAACAAGCAACACCAGTACTCACTTTGTGACCTTAAAATACCATTTCCCACTAAAAGAAACTAAAGCTTAAAGAAATGATCAGTTCTAGGTCTGGGGCAGAAAAGATACCAGTGAGTCTGGAACCTGTTGTCAGAACGGAGAACAAATATATTATTGAAGACTACTACCAAGGGTTGTGTCAAAAGGACCGCCACTGGCCAAAGACAGGAGAAGTGTCAATAGCAGCAGTGGCTCCAGACATCATCAAATAATATTTCAATCATGACTTCATAATGGCACCAAAAAGCTAAGCTAATTGGCCATGTTTTGAAGGATGCTAGGAAACCAACTCATTATTTTTGAAAGCTGGTAAATGAGGAGAAAGGATCTGGTATTTATTCTGCCTTCCTATACAGTCTGTATCAGACTGTATCCATAATAATAGATAAGATAAAGTTTCCCTTTATAGAAGTATTCCAACAAATAAGTGAAGAAATGGTAAAAGTTTGACTCCTAATAAATGGAAGAATCTAGATATTGAAAACCAACATTCACATAATAAAGAGAAAACTAGACATATGCCTCCTTATAAAGAATATACAACCATCTTGAAACAGTCTTATCAAAAGAATGAAACCTCATGATCCAATATCTTCAACAAATATAAAGGGGGCATGGAAAGAAGTGGGAACCTGGAAGCCAAAAGACATAAAAAATGAAATGTAGTGTTTAAGGGTGGGGAGTGATAAAAATAAAGCAAAGTAAGGAAGTCCAGTTCAGTCGCTCAGTCGTGTCTGACGCTTTGCAACCCCATGAACCGCAGCACACCGGGCCTCTCTGTCCATCACCAACTCCCGGAGTCCAGNACATAAATTACATTTGCATTTCCTCCACTTATGTTTTTAAATACAGTCTCTGATTAATTGTAGTCTCTTATGACTTCACTGGTGGCTTAGAGATTAAAGCATCTGCCTGGAATGCAGGAGACCTAGGTTCAATCCCTGGGTTGGGAAGATCCCCTGGGGAAGGAAAATGGCAACCCACTCCAGTACTCCTGTCTCTTATACACATCTTGCTTTTTTTTTGGTTTTAGGTGTTTTATATTATCTGTAACAGACTCTCTTCAAGGATTTTTAAAAAATCTTTCATGGTTCTTCTAGTGTATTTCTGCTTTGACTTTTTATATTTAAGTCTTTGAAATTTGTTTAGCTGGTCATTTAGCTGCTCCAGCCTAATCTGCTGAATAATTAGTATTCTGTTCACCATCAGAATACAATATGATTTTGATTATATGCTAAAATCATTTATTAATAACTTGTATCTTTTTCTAGACTCTATTTAGTAGTACTGGTCTATTTGCCTTGCCAACCGTTTTAAATTCTATAGTGTTTATGCTATTTCAATATCTGTAACATAACCAGTTCACTGTTACTCTCTTCTTTGACTAAAGTTCAGAATCATATTTTGCATTATAAAAAGATAATTGTTAGTATTTTATTAAAATTAAATGTTTCCCATATTAAGTTAGAGAAAATAATACTCTCATGATTTTATGTCTTTCCACACAAGAACCAAAATGCCTTTTCTTTTCTCATTTATAATTTTGGTATCTTATTAATACACGAGAGCTTTCTTTTTCTATGGTATATTTCTTATAAGTTTGTTAATAAATATTATATTTTTTCCTGTAATTAAATCTTTTTCTCAATTATATTTTCAAATTGGTTTTTGTGTAACTACAAAAAAATACTACTACTTTTGGTTATTATTTTTTTTTACAAAAACAATCCTCAGCAATATTGCTGGTTTTCTTACTTGTTGAAAACTATTTTGATTCTTTGGATTTTTATGATATGATAACAATACACCATTTATTAAGAAAAGGAATTATTTTACCTTTTGCTTTTCAATTTTATATCTCTCATTTCTTTCTCTTACCTATTCATTGAACTTGAAACCTTCAGACTAAGTTAGATAATAATGGTGGGAGGGGTACACTAATAGACATATTAATTATTTCACTGGTTTGGAGGTTGAGATAAATTTATTTTATAAAGTTAAGAAACCATCTACTCAATCTTATTATATTTTTAAAGATTAAATGAATATTTATTTTTTTCAAACACATTTTTATTATCTTTATAAATAATCATATGCTTTATTTCACTGGAATTATTCATCTAGTGAATTTTATTGAATCATTCTTATATCACAATATAACAATAGAAATGTTGGTCAAGACCCTAAGTGAGAGACAGCAACTCCCTAAATGTGTGGTAAGATGGAATACTCAGAAGAACTTGCAAAAATTTAGTGGCCTTCAGCTATCTATAGTAGAAAGACGTTGGCCTCCTCCTCCTCATTGCTTACAAGTTTCTATTCGCAGTAAGCTCATCCTCAAGGAAAGAGGGATACAAGAAAATCCATTTTACTTAAGCATGGATAAGTAAAAAGTATCCATGTTACGAAAGCATGGATATTCTAGTCACTAAGTTATTCAATATTTTATTATTTCATTGTGACCAGGAAAGTCATGGACAGAGATTTTAAAAAGAAAAAACAGGCTCACTAAGCAGATTTCAGAGGACAGTAGCAGACAAGAGTAAACTTGCTTTGTGACTGAACCTGTTATTACAATCCTTCCTTCTAGGCTATGGAGAAGTTTGTAACATTTTAAATTATCTTTATTTAATTAATTAATCTTAATTTAATGATCTGATAGAATTTACCTCTGTTATATCTTGCCTTGGTACATTTTGTCATGATGTTCTTTAATAGCTTTCTTTCTACTATGGCAGTTGGTTTGTTTAGAATTTCTATCTCTCTAAATTCATTTTCAATAACATAAATTACATTTGCATTTCCTCCACTTATGTTTTTAAATACAGTCTCTGATTAATTGTAGTCTCTTATGACTTCACTGGTGGCTTAGAGATTAAAGCATCTGCCTGGAATGCAGGAGACCTAGGTTCAATCCCTGGGTTGGGAAGATCCCCTGGGGAAGGAAAATGGCAACCCACTCCAGTACTCTTGCCTGGAGAATCCCAGGGAGGGAGGAGCCTGGTAGGTTACAGTTCATGGGTCGCAGAGTCGGACACAATTGAGCAACTTCACTTTACTTATGACTCTAATTTCCACCAAAGTCTTGGCTATTTCTCTATTCTCATGTGCTCTTTGAATAAGCTAATATATTATTGCCTTACTCATGCTACTGATATTGTTGCTTTTATTAAAACAGCTCTTCGGTTTGTTGTTCAGCTATGGAATTTTTTGCTTTCTGATTTCAAGTCTTGTGTGTCTTTTTTCTTTGTCAAATCCTTTCTTCTGTTTTTATTTAACCAATTTTTTTATTGTTTTTATAACTTCTTGAGTTTGATGCTTATTTTGATCCTTACTGTTTTATTTATATGGATTCTTAAGTATATGTATCTTCTCTGAATACTGTTTACGCTGAATATAAATGGTTCTACTAGATTGTGAAAGAATTATTATAATTTTCTAGACATTCTGATATTTTTATTGGGAATTCCTTTAATCACAAAGCTTTTCTAAGTGAACCTTAAATTTTCAGATGACAGAATTTTTCTTTTCTAGTTTTACTATTTATTCTTTCATTGAATAAAAAGTGTTGTCTTTATTCTTTCTACCTTTAAAAATGTAGTTTTTGATGTGCATGATATTTTTAATATACTAGAAGGCTTTAAACGAGGATTCCTGTTTTCTTTCTTTGGAATTTTATATTTATTTACTTATACTCAATTAAACATAAATTATTATTAATCCTTTCAAAACTAATTACTTTCCACCTATTGAATTGATAATATTCTGAGAAATAAATTTCAGTTGTTTGCTACCAAAGAAATCCTGTTTGCATCATATTGTATATTTATACTTTGAATTTTGTATTCAGCAAAATGAAGAGTGAATATAAGAGAAAATAATGAAGCTCAAAAGCTATTTTTTTAAATAAGCTTGATGAACTATGGACATATGAGATACACTGAAATATCTAAAGAGAAAGAGAGAAAGAAAGAAAGAAACAGAGAGAACAAGGTTACCTCTGCTAGATATGGAAGAGGTGCCATCACTACAGAGCACAGAAGTAATAAAAGAATAATAAGCAAGTATTAGAGGACTATATGCCAATAGATTTGCCAACTTAAGCAGATAAACTACTTAAAAGACAAAAATTATCTAAAGGATTTAGTAGCCATATACCTATTAAAGTGTTTCAATTGATACCTACAATAAAGAAAATCCCAGGCGCAAATGTCTTCAATATAAATTTAATCAATCATCGAGTTCAGTTCGGTTTAGTTCGGTCACTCAGTCGTGTCTGACTCTTTGCGACCCCATGAACTGCAGCATGCCAGGCCTCCCTGTTCATCACCATCTCTCGGAGTTCACTCAGACTCATGTCCATCGAATCCGTGATGCCATCCAGCCATCTCACCCTCTGTCATCCCCTTCTCCTCCTGCCCCCAATCCCTCCCAGCATCAGAGTCTTTNTGGTGGGCCTGCACTTCCCGTTGGGCTGGATGGGGTTGCCCTCGTAGCCGGCAGCACAGCTGGGGGAGACAGAGGGTGGTCACAAGCGTTCCCAGACCCCCCACCCACTACAGCCTGCTTCTCCCGGCCCCTGCCAGCTCCCACTCACCTCTCACAGCGGCGGCCTGTGTAGCCTGGGGCGCACGCATCACACGTGGCTTGGCCGTCCGTGTCCAGGAAGCAGGTGTCCGAGAACCTGTGGGGATGAGGCGGACAGGACGTGGGGCAGGGCTGCAATGCGGGGCCGGGCCAGGGCTCACAGGCCCGCTCTGGGAGTGACCGTTGCCCACAGGGACACAGCAGGCCACGAGGCCCATCTGCCCTTTTTAAACATTTTTTTCAAGATATTTTATTTATTTTGGCCACTCTGTGAGGCATGTGGGATCTCAGTTCCCCAGCCAGCGTTTGCACTCAGGCCCCCTGCAGAGGAAGCAGATAATCTGGACCACTGACCACCAGCCGGGGGAGTCCCGAGGCCCGCCTCCACTAGAGCTGCAGCCTCACCGTGGCACTAGAGAGACAGAGGGGCCTGCTGCACGGAACAGGAGGCAGGCCCAGAGAGGTCGGGGGGCTGAGGGCCATTTATCGACCAGGCGAGCCTCCGAAACCAGGTCTCCCGCCTCCCTGCCCATAGGATGCTCCGGGCCCACTCCCCTGCCCGAGCTCCCTGCCCGCGCTCCATGCCCGCCTGACCCTCTCGAGCCGGGCCTGACCTGCGGGAGGCGTCAATGTATGGGCAAGGGCAGGGCCGGCAGGCAGTGGCTGTGGCCTTGGTGGCGTCCCCGAAGAAGCCCGCCTTGCACTTGTTGCACTGCGGCCCCTCTGTGTTGTGCTGGCAGTTCTGGGGGAAGGGGAGGGAGGCGCTCAGGTTGGGCGGAGCAGCCCTGTGCCCACCCCGCTCGACGTGCAGCCACACTGGACCAGACGGGGGTCCATGAGGGTGGGCCTCTGAGGCTGTCTGGATCAGTGTCTTCGGTCATGCAGGAATTGCCCCACAGCTTTGCAGACAGGGGAACATCAGCTCCATCCCGACGGGGAGTTTATCACCCCACATGGCAGCCTGGCCCATAGACGGTTCCAAATACCTGCTCTGTATTGACCTAAACCCACATTCTCCTTCCAACCCGTACCCACTGGCCAGTTCGCCCTCTGTAGGCGGTTCCTTCTACCCCTGATAGCTGTTCAGGGACTTGGGAGATAATTGTTTTCCCTGCTTAAACCTTCTCTCAGCTCCCAATTCCAGCTCCCTCCACCATTCCTAAGAAATAATGTAAGATTTATAGGCTCCTTCCTGTTAGGAACGGCCTGCTTAGGGCCACGCTTTATGCCGTATTCTCCAGGAGTGATTGATTGGACCAAAGTGAAGAGTAGGACTTTCACCTCCCTTATCTGGACAGAATATTTCTGTTAATGCATCCAGAGGTCACGAGAACTTGTGTGGCCGCCACAGCAGTAATTCTAGAGGCTTGTGCTGAGCTTCCGGGCCCAGGGAAGCCTCAGCTGGAGCCTCCCACCCTGCTCTTGCCTAGCCAGTATCCAAGCGCCAGAAAGTCTCAGCTGGAACCGCCTACCCTGCTCTTGCCTAGCCAGTATCCAGTGCCAGATGGCACAACTCACCAGGCAGTGACCATACACAGGGTCACAAGAGCTGGCGTGGCCATTGCAGTTGCAGCCAGAGCAGGTACTAACACCCAAAAAAGATGTCCTTTTCATTATAGGGGACTGGAATGCAAAAGTAGGAAGTCAAGAAACACCTGGAGTAACAAGCAAATTTGACCTTGGAGTACAGAATGAAGCAGGGCAAAGGCTAATAGAGTTCTGCCAAGAGAACGCACTGCTCATAGCAAACACCCTCTTCCAACAACACAAGAGAAGACTCTACACATGGACATCACCAGATGGTCGATACCGAAATCAGATTGATTATATTCTTTGCAGCCAGAGATGGAAAAGCTCTTTACAGTCAGCAAAAACAAGACTGGGAGCTGACTGTGGCTTGGATCATGAAGTCCTTTTTGCCAAATTCAGACTGAAATTGAAGAAAATGGAAAAAACCACTAGACCATTCATGTATCACCTAAATCAAATCCCTTATGATTATACAGTGGAAGTGAGAAATAGATTTAAGGGATTAGATCTGATAGAGTACCTGATGAACTATGGACAGAGGTTTATGACATTGTAAAGTAAGGAAGTGCTAACTATAAATATATATAAACTATAACTATAAATATCCAAACAATGGCTGCTATTAAATGGGAGGGGAAGGGTGGTAGTAACTGAGAAGAGGCATATTGGAAGGTTCTGGAGTGACTGGTAATTGTCTGCTGATGTGGGTAGGGAGAACAAGGGTTTTCATCTTATGAGAATTCACTAAATCTTATATTTCCTTTTTTGCTGTGTCCTGTACTTTGCTTATACCAAACCATAAGCTTTTGGAAAAAACAAATTCTAAAAAGAACAGTAAGAAAATATGGCAATAGACTAAAGCAGTGCTCATAGAAAAATTAAGCAAACTGATTATGTAAAATACTAATATACATATGAAGTCACTGACCTTCATATGTGCAGCTAGTTAGAAGAGCTAATGAAAACAGAGATCTCTTACTAAATCTGTAGTAGGATAAAATAGGTAGCAGCATGATATGTATTCTTATAAAGAAAGAAAATGAATGAACAAAATAAAACCAAAATAGACTCATAGATACAGAGAATAAAGTAGTGGTCACCAGAAGGGAAGGGAATAAGAGGCTGGGCAAAATTAGTGAAGGGGATTAAGAGGTACAAAATTCCAGTTATAAAAGTCACAGGGATGTGATCTATTTAAATGTTGAGTCGCTATATCGTACACCTTAAATTAATATTGTATGTCAACTATACTTTGATTTAAGAAAAAAGTTGAAAGTGAAATTTGGAAGAACTGTGGAAACTTGTAAAATGCTATTGAGGGAAACAGGACTTGAAGAGTATAAAAGATGTACCTGTTCTTGGACAGGAAGACTAAACATAAAGGAATTTTTTAGAGAGGGCAATAAGCAAACTAATTCTTAAATTCATAAGAAAATATTAGCAAGCAGGAAAGTCAGAAAATTTCTGAAACAGAATTATTTAAATATGTTTTGTAAACCTCACTAGATAATAGTATGTCTGTAAGTAGCAGAAAGTTAAGAGAACAAACAGAAAGCATCCTAAATACAAACAGGAATTTAGTATATGATAAAGGTGATGTTTCAGCTTATTGAGGAAGAGATAATTCAATAAAATTGGAGCAACATCTCAAATTAATTGATCACTGGGTTAAATGTGAAAAACGAATCCTTGAAAGTACTAGGGAAAGTGTCAGATACTTTAACAAAATCTTAAAAATGAGGAACTAGACCTGAAACCCAGAAGTCCTAAAAGACATTTCTGTTTGTATCTCAAATGGTGGTGTTCTTTTTAATATTCTGTGATCTTGAGGAAGACACTTAATTTCTCTGCATCTTTTCCCAGGTTGTATCTTTATGATAACTTGTAAAATATTGGTATTTCACAAATACTGAGAAGATCCAGTGATATTCGTGAAAATGCTCAGAGAAGTTATGTAGGGGTAGAAGTTGTGTTATTCATACTCATCCTTGCTCCCATAGTTGTTCCATGTCTTTTACTGGGAGGAAAGCAAGGTGGGTGGGTGGGTGATGACCAATTAAATAGATGATCTTTCTGGTTATTTCTTGTATGTCTGGTTTAATTTGCTTATTTTTAAATAATTAATTTTAACAATACATTTTTATCCTAGAGTAAGTATAGTAAGAGGATTAACTTAATTTAAGAAATATAACCACCTTTTAATGTATTTTCTTATACCTAAAACTCTGACAACACCATTGTATTAGAAATGTCATTCTTTACCAACTATTATGCATATGACCATTTGCTTTTTTTAAACGTAACTTTCAGTGTTCAAGAATACTTCGTTCGCAAGTCCAATGCAAAGAAAGGCATGTTTGCCAGTACACATCTTGTTTTGAAAGAGCCAGGTGGTTCTAAATATGAAGCTGCCAAGAAGTGGAATTTACCAGCAGTCACTATAGCTTGGCTTTTGGAGTCTGCTAGATTGGGAAAGAGAGCAAATGAAAACCATTTCCTGATTGAAAATTCATCTAAAGAAGGTTAATATTTTTGTCTGTCATTTTATATATATTTTTATAGTTCTGGGATTGTTGTTCAGTTGCTAAGTCTTGTCTGTTTGTGACACCATGGTTTCTGGTATGTGAATGTGCTAAAACTTGTTTTTATGACCGGTCATTAAGATTTCTCCCTTTAACATGAAACACTGTCGGGCACCCATTATTGGGGAGAGGGGTGGGCAATAAAAGTACATTCATAGCAGAAATGTTCAGTTTATAATTGTACTATCAAATGTAGGCACAATCTGAAAGCTAGAAAGTACAAAACAATATGGGAGTGGTCTAGGGTCTCAGTGTTTGAAGTGTAAAGATGTGAGCTTGGATCTCATTTACTGTTCCTTCTGTGAGTAAAGAGCTGTCTATTCCTATTTTATTTTTTCCTGTCTATGTATTTTATTCTATTCCAGTCTGTTCCTGGACTTTTGCATGTTATCTCTTGCCCACCTTGCTTGCCTGTTCCTCCTTAATCTTTCAGCTCCCAGGTTGGATATCACTTTACCTGGAAAACCCTTCCTTGATTCATAAGTCTGGCCTTTTGTCATAGCACCAGGTCTCTTTGTAGCTCTTATCCCAGTGTTACCATTCTAGTTTACTTTCCTGTTTCCCTGCTCAGCCATAAGCTCTGAAAACGCAAGGAGTACATGCATTTGTAAATTATATATTTTCGTTGTCTAGATTGGACCTGGCATGGAGCAGCCATCTAGTAAATGTTTTTGATAAATGTTGAAAAATGGTAGGAGGCAGAATGGGAGGACACAGTAGCCTCTCTTATATAACATGATGGCATCCCGGGTCACACTTTAGGGAACCTTGGGAACAGCTCTCAAAGCTATTACTTACTACTTTTCTCTAGACAACATAGGAATTTTACAACTGAGGTGAAGTAACGTTTAGGTCACGTTACAATCTCATTAAGAACGTTTCAAAAACTTGACTGTAGTTGTTAACTCAGTACATGTAATTGATTTAGGTCATACCTGAATGGTCTAGCAGTTTTCCCTACTTTCTTCAGTTTAAGTCTGAATTTG
>SJYV01049430.1:29038-94849 GCA_006410875.1 Neotragus pygmaeus | reverse complement strand
GGGCTTTCTATTTTGTTCCATTGATCTACATTTCTCTCTTTGTGCCAGTACCATACTGTCTTGATGACTGTGGCTTTGTAGTAGAGCCTGAAGTCAGATAGGGTGATTCCTCCAGTTCCACTCTTCTTTCTCAAGATTGATTTGGCTATTCGAGGTTTTTTGTATTTCCATACAAATTGTGAAATTATTTGTTCTAGCTCTATCTTATCCATTTTTCAAGTGTACAGTTCAATGGTATTAAGTATACCAAGCCATTACCACCAATGGATTGTAAACATAACAACCAATAGATTACTATTTAAAATTAACCTTTTCAGTGGTATTTTTGAATGATCTTTTTGTTATGTATCAAAGTTAATGATTTTATATCGATTTTTAAAAAAGCAGCCATGTTTAATTTTCTAATTTTTCAAGCATTCTACATTTGTTTCTCATAAATATTCTAAGTACAAAATGAAGACATATGATGTCTCTTGTCTTCTCTTCTCCAGTATTTAGACTATTGGGAAAGGCAGTCTCCTGCATGCAGTCTTTCTACCTCCACTCAGCCAAATGGGAATGGGCCTTGGGCCTGGAACACTCCCTTACCAAGAGATAAACTGGACACAGGCTGTGTGAACTGTATCACAGTGTGTGGGAATATCTTTCCTTGTTTCAGATGTAACGAGCACTCTTTTGTTTCTTCTGAAAGTGTGTGTCACATGGCACCTGACCAAGCCCACTGTTACCTCTGTCCTCTGAAGAGAGTAGAGAAGTTTTCCTTCCGCTGGAGCACCAAAGAGGTGCACACAAGTGAATTGTCCTGTATCTGGTCACCGGGAGGAACTCACTGGCCGTGGGGGACTGACGCTCACCACTGGAGTTTATTCTGCTGTCTCTTCTCTAAGTAAGTGAAAATGTCATTCCATCCAGTGCTTGACTGTGCTGTTTCTCTTGGCAACTCTGATACCAATATGCAATGGGCAGAAGTGTTTAGAGATTTCCCCTAGAACTGCTAACTGATACATGATGGTCTACACCTTTGGGATTGATAACTAGTGCATGGTTCTCTGTCCAATGTAGATTTCTCTTGCTTTTCTTTTTTTCCAACTGACTGCATTTGCAGTGGTGATGACAGTAAGCATTGTCCCTTTGATCTGAGAACAATGGAAAAAATCTGGGATTTCAAACAAGGATATTGCCTTTGTTCCCTCTCTCTGCATTTCTTCTTTAGATATTCCAGTTATTTATAGATTAGTGCTTTATACTCCAGTTTTTAGTGCTTTATACTCCAATTTTCACATCAATCCTTTTTTCTCCATCTTTCACTTTTCTGACATCTTTTCAGGAGAACATTTATATATATTATTCTCTACATCAATTTGTATATTGCCAATCCTAATTTGTACCTTGTATTGTAAGTTTTACTTTTAGACTTTCTTTTGTAGTTTCCTCACCAACACTGAATACTTTTATTATTTCAATTTCTCAGAGTATTATTTTAATATACTATCTTTTCATCTTGCTGCTGCTGCTGCTAAGTCACTTCAGTCATGTCTGACTCTGTGAGACCCCATAGACGGCAGCCCACCAGGGTCCCCCGTCCCTGGGATTCTTCAGGCAAGAACACTGGAGTGGGTTGCCATTTCCTTCTCCAATGCATGAAAGTGAAAAGTGAAAGTGAAGTCCCTCAGTCGTGTCCGACTCTCAGCGACCCCATGGACTGCAGCCCACCAGGCCCTCCATCCATGGGATTTTCCAGGCAAGAGTACTGGAGTGGGGTGTATCTTTTCATCTTAGTCCATTCTTAATACTCTGGATTCCCTTTTGATGGAGAGTAATATCAGGTGGTATAACTTGGGATTTCTTAAAAATGCATAATATGAGGCTACCACATAGAACTACTAAAATTAGGATCTATTCTTAAAAGATCCCCAGTTCATTAGTATGTACTTTCAAGTTTCAGAAGTATCACCCTCCTATTTTATCCATTTGTTGTTTAGTCACTAAGTCATGTCCAACTCTTTGTGATGACATGGACTCTCCACCAGCCCACCAGGCTCCTTTGTCTATGGGATTTCCTAGGCAAGAATACTGGAGTGTGTTGCCATTTCCTTCTCCAGGGGATGTTCCCAGGCTAGGGATCAAACCCACGTCTCCTGAATCTCCTGCATTGGCAGGAGGGTTCTTTACTGCTGAGCCACCTGGGACACCCATTTTATCCATAGCACATATGATTTTCAGATATGTAACTTGTGTTTATGTTTATTTTAATTGAAGTACAGTTGATTTGCAATATCTTTGTTTTAGGTATACAACAGAGTGATTCAATATTTTTGTGGATGTCTCCATTTTAAGTTACTATAAAATATTGGTTATACTCCTTGTGCTGTACAATATATAGTTATAGCTTATTTACTTCACACATAGCAGTTTGTATCTCTTAATCCCCTAACCCTATCTTGTCCCCACCTTACCTCTCCACACTGGTAACCATTAATTTATTCTCTATACCTATAAGCCTGTGTTTTCTTTTCAGCTATATTCATTCATTTTTAAAATTCCACATAAAAAATACAGTATTTCTCTTTCTGACTTATTTCATTAAGCATATCCTCCAGGTTCATCAATGTTGTTGCAAATGGCAAAGTTTCATTCTTATGGCTGAGTAATATCTCACTGTATATGTACATACCATATCTTCTTTAACCATTCATCTGATAAAGGGAATTTAGTTAGCTTCCCTGTCTTGGCTGTCATAAATAATGCTGCTATAAATGGTGGGGTTGTAAGTATCTTTTAAAATTCGTGTACAGTGACCATTTAAAAGATTAATAAAGAATACTACAAACAACTCTATGCCTACAAATTTGATAAAATAGCCAAAATGGACCAATAGCTTGAAAAACACAAACAAATCTTACACAAGGAAAAATTATCTGAGAAGGCGTATATCTATTAAAACTAAGTCAATAGTTAATAACCTTCTAAAAAAGAAAACACCAGACCCAGATGATTTTACTGATGAATTCTGCTAAACTTCTAAGAAATTATATCAATTTCCTACAATCTTTTCCATGAAACAGAAGCAGCAAAAATGCTTCCTAACTCATTTCATGAGGCCCACATTATCCCTTACCACAACTAGATAACGATGTTTAAAAATAAACTATAGACCAACATTTCTCATGAATATAGATGCAATATCTTCCACAAAATAGTAGAAAATCTAACCCAAAAATGTATAGAAAGAGTTATAAACCACAAGCAAGTGGAATTTATTCCAGATATGTAATGCTTGCTGCTGCAGGAATCCAGAACTGACAGTCTAACTGTATTACAAATGCATGAAAAAATACAATGAAGAGAATAAGGCAAAAGGTGGTAATGTAAGTACCTCTGAAAATAAGCCTAATATGTAAAACTGAGGCAAAAGAAACTGTTCATAAGTGTAGTACTCTAGTTGATAAACATGTTTCCCACAGGGGTTAGGTTAACCATCCTGATACAGCTATACACATATACTGGAACTGAACAACTAACTAAATGAATCATAGATAGTGAGAGCCAGATTTTAATAATTGATAGATCAATTGGAGTGCAATGGAAAATTACAGAGAAGAAAGAGAAGAAACTAGTATGGCTCATGTAGTAATGAGAGTTGGAGACATCAATGTGAGCTCATGGTAAGTTTAGATATGTGTATGTATACGGGTTAATATATTAAAACACATGTATATTCCCTTGCTTTGTCAGCTGAGAGGCCTAAACAAAGACACCCCAGTAGCAATAAGTTTACCCAGTGTTGGGATCTTGGTTTCTAAACCTTTTCTTCCAAGAAAAGGAACTGGGGCTCCTTTGGGAAATGGCTTGTTCTAGGACTGAGGCAGGGAATATACAAGACAGGCCTGAACATTTTGCAATGCTAGAATCTATGAAGGTATGTCAATGGGGTACAGGATCCAACTGAGAGACCTCCCAATGGCCAAAAGTGGAAAAATTTGAGTAATAAAATTAAGAGGTATCACATCATAATGCCAAATAGAAAAGAAACACCCATGAGCTCACCCATTTATAAATAAATGACTAATAATTAAATGGGAGAAGTAGACAAATTGCCCATGAAGAAGAATTTCAAATAATTTATGTAGATATTTTGTCCCCAAGGAAATAGAAGTTAACTCCTTGGAAGAAAAGTTATGACCAACCTAGATATCATATTGAAAAGCAGAGACATTACTTTGCCAGCAAAGCTCTGGCTAGTCAAGGCTATGGTTTTTCCAGTGGTCTATATGGATGTGAGAGTTGGACTGTGAAGAAAGCTGAGTGTGAAGAATTGATGCTTTTGAACTGTGGTGTTGGAGAAGACTCTTGAGAGTCCCTTGGACTGTAAGGAGATCCAACCAGTCCATCCTAAAGGAGATCAGTCCTGGGTGTTCTTTGGAAGGAATGATGCTAAAGCTGAAACTCCAGTACTTTGGCCACCTCATGCGAAGAGTTAACTCAGTGGAAAAGACTCTGATGCTGGGAGGGATTGGGGGCAGGAGGAAGAGGGGATGACAGAGGATGAGATGGCTGGATGGCATCACGGACTCAATGGACGTGAGTTTGAGTGAACTCCAGGAGATGGTGATGGACAGGGAGGCCTGGCGTGCTGCAATTCATGGGGTCGCAGAGTCGGACACAACTGAGCGACTGAACTGAACTGAACTGAACCCACCCCTTAGGTGTGGGATGGGCATAATGGATTCTTTCCAAAAGTTTAGTGCATTTTATGGAAAGAGGAGGAAAAAAGTAATTACCCAGTGCAGAAAACCTAACAAATACTAACTAGTGCAATCAAGGTTAACATCAACAGTGATAAGGCATGATGACACAAAGAAAATGGCATCTTTATGGACTTCCTCCTCCAAACACATTACTCAAGTCTAATTGTGAGAAATACATCACACAAATCCACAAATCCTGATCGAGTGAAATGCTACAAAATATCTGACCAGTAATCTTCCAACTGTTAAGGTGATTAAAAAATTAGGACTGTCTGATCAACTATCACAGCCAAAGAGAGCCTAAAAAGACATGATGACAAAATGTAACCTGGTATCCTAGAACAAGAGCAATAAAAAAACACAAACAGATCAAAAAACAGTATTGGGTGAAAACTAAGGAAATCTGAAAGACTATGGACTTTAGTTAATAATAATGTATCAACACTGGTTAATTAGTTGTAACAAATACACAATACTAATGTCACCTAAGATGTAATAGGAGAGATTGCAGGAAATCTGCAATTTTTATTAAATTTAAAACTGTTATAAAACAAAAAGTTTACCTTTAAAGAGCAGTGGGAAGCTGTTTCCATGTGCAGGTAAATCCTGACTTGATCCTTTCAGGATTATGAAGTTGTATAGTCCCCCGCTTCCACATAAACTCTGCTCATTTTGAGTTTAATAAGAAATTGAAGAGGCAAAGGCCTGTTCTAGGAGGCTCAGTGAGTAAACAGGATTATAAGCATCTCCCTTAGGGACCTGAAGTGTGCCCTGCTTTTAACCCAGGCCTGCTCAGCCAAGGCTTCCCTCTGGACTCTCCATTTCACCTGTCTTCCTCTTCAAGAACAACTCAAATATAAATGCGATTATTAGCTTGATATTTTACTTGCATACAAGCAAGAATAATGCATACATTCATTTCACCTATGAAAGGCAGAAACAGGATTTAACCACTAAAAAGAGGAAAGAAGAGTAAACTGCCAACTTTTGAAATAGCAAAGTCTGTTTTCTTACTCTTGAGCCATTTGCTGGTTTCCTAGCAGCCACCACTAGTTGGGGTATCCAGCCCTTGGGCAACTAGGTGGGTTATCAAAGGAAGCAGTTAGGTTGTTTGTTGCTCTGGAAAACCTTCGGAGTTTAACTATGCAGTACATGTGACAGGCTGCTTCTGCACTATGTCTTTCAGTGTCCTTTTTAGCATTTCCGTCTTAGTGATTCCAAGTCTTCATCTTTTCCCTCACAAAAGTTCTCTCCCTTCCCTGCCTCAGTACAACTTTATGCATCCTCTCTCTCAAATATGAAACCCCATTTCCTTCTTAAGACGCTGCAATCATCTTACACCTTAGCTGACATCCTGAAGCATTTTTGTATGCCTCCTTTACATCCTCTCAAACTTTTGGTGAAAAGGTTTCCCTCTTATTGAAATGCATGCTCTTGTTTACTGTCTGTGTTACTAAAAACCTAACCTGTAAGTCTAGAATTAGCTCTGCCCACATCCCCTTCATTATCATGGGAGTCCTCTCTACTTAGTTTCAATATCAATTCTGTGTGTAAAAACACTAGCATTGTTGTACAGCACAAGGAGCTCAGTTTGGTGCTCTGTGTTGATCACACAGGGTGGGATGGGGAGTAGGGGTGAGAGGGAGGCTCAGGAGGGAGGGGATGAAAAGTTTAAAGTGTTAAGTCATTAAGTTGTGTCTTACTCTTCGTGATCCCATGGACCAGGCTCCTCTATGCATGGGATTCTCCAAGGCAAGAATACTGCAGTGGGTTGCCATTTCCTTCTCTGGGGGATCTTTCCAACCCAGAGATCGAACCCAGGTCTCCTGCATTGCAGGTGGATTCTTCACCGTCTGAGTCACCAGGGAAACCCAGGGAAGGGATATATGTATACTTACAACTGATTCACATTGAATGGCAGAAACCAACACAACATTGTAAAGCAATTATCCTCCAATTAAAAAAAAAACTAGCACTGTATCACGTTTACAGTCTGGGAGCATAACTTCAGGAGTCAGCATTTATTCTTTTATACCTTGAGATCCTGGTTTCACTTAATTACAGGTAGATTTTTCTATCTTTTCAGAGCAAGCTGAACTAATGATTTCTCTTTGCAATAGAATTCACAGTTATTTATATGCTTTCTAATGATCCTCTGCCCTCTTCTCCAAGGAGGGAGGGAAAGCTGTGTGTGTGACTGTGTGTCCACACACTTGTGGGAGTTTATTCTTGTTCTTTAATTTACAATGACTGCTTCTAGTCAGGGCTTTTGATTCTTATGGATTCTTCATTTCTCATTTCTGTTTTGAATTTTTCAAAAGTGCTTTTCTACTCTTAAATGTTATACTTCTGACTTTTTTTTTGCTAAAGTAAAACATCACTACAATTTATACTCTGCTTTTTTTAAGGCTTTTCCAAATTTTACAAAATGAAATAAGCAGTGTAAATGTCATTTTCAAAATTTTAGTATCAATTCTGCAAGAGGAAACTTGTTAGAATTTTTTTTTCATAAGCATATGTTTTATTTTTTTTCTTTTGACATAAAGTTCAAAAGTAACACAAGGATGGAAATAGTCTGTATTATGTGCTTTCCAATATGGTATTCACAGTCCACACATAGCTAATAAGCCCGTGAAATGTAGCTAGTGCAACTGAGAAGCTGAAGTTTTAATTTTATTTAGTTTTAATTAATTTAAATATGAGTGGCTACCATTGTAGCTCTAAGGCCGGCAGATACTCTTGTGTACCTTCACTGGGTGCTTTATTACATTTTATTACAGCATGACTTGGTTCCTTCACCCAAAAAATAAATTGAAAACATTAAAAAAAAAAAACTATGTGGATTGAAGTTTGCTGATAATATATGGTTGATTACCTCCCATAGACAGGATGCATCATTGCAGACTGAATGACTTTTCTTCCAAAATAACTGAACTATACTGATGTCTCGGAGAAGGCAATGGCACCCCACTCCAGTACTCTTGCCTGGAAACTCCCACGGATGGAGGAGCCTGGTGGGCTGCAGTCCATGGGGTCGCTGAGTCAGACACGACTGAGTGACTTCACTTTCACTTTTCACTTTCATGCATTGGAGAAGGAAATGGCAACCCACTCCAGTGTTCTTGTCTGGAGAATCCCAGGGATGATGGAGCCCAATGGGCTGCAGTCTGTGGGGTCGCACAGAGTCGGACACTGAAGCGACTTAGCAGCAGCAGCAGCATACTGATGTCTGCCATAAACAATAATACAGTTTACTACTGGTATTAGTTTACTATTGTTGCTGGAACAAACACCAAAAATTTAGCAGGATGAAACAATATAGATTTACTTTCTATAGCTTTGAAAGTCAGAAGTCTGAAATGAGTTTCCTTGGGTTAAAATCAAAGTGTCAGTGGGCCTGCACACCTTCTAGAAACTCTAAGGGAAAACTTACTTGACTTGTGGCCCCTTCCTCCATCTTCAAAACCAGCAGTGTAGTTCTGACTACACTATCTGACTCTGTTTCACCTGTTTCATCTGCAGTGTAGTTTTGACTAAACTGTCTGACTCTGTTTCACCTGCCTCCCTTTGTAAAGAATACTTTTGGTGAGATTGAGACTCTTAATCACATTTTCAAAGTCTTTTTTTTTTTCTTGCCATTTAAGGCACCAGATTCACAGGCACCAGGTATTAAGGTATCTTTTGGGGGACCATTACTCTGTTGGTCACACAAGTATAATAAACATATTGCCTAAGAATTGAATTATAATGACTTCTGAGGTGTGAATTTTGAAAAGTGGTTCTTCTTAAGGTTGCCCATGACTGAAATTGATCCTGTGGTGGGCATGACCCAGTTACCCTGGTGTATCATCTTAACCATATCCAGGTATGGTCACTAGGTATCCACAGGGACATTTAAAGACTTCCCCTACAGCAGGAAAACCCAGGTCCTGAGAATAATAAATGTAGTTCAGATATATGTATGCTATGTATGGATGTAGATAGCATCTTCTCATCATTCATTTCTGAGCTTAGGTATCTCTTCCTTCACTGATCATGGCCCAGGATTTAGTTAGATGCCTAATGTATCTGCAGCACACCTGCATTTACCCTATTTTAATGCATTTTATTCCACATTGTAACTAATCATTTATCTGAACTTTGTAAGAAAACCTATATCCTCTCCTAAAGTAGTTTTTTCCCCTTGTTCTCTATATATCAGTAAATGTAACTTTTAGTGCCTGGTCACTTCAAGTCAGAGGCCTGAAAGGTTCTGAGGCCTCGTTCTGCTCACCACTACTTGTCATCACGTCATGGCAAACAGATGGGGAAACAGTGGAAACAGTGGCTGACTTTATTTTTCTGGGCTCCAAAGTCACTGCAGATGGTGATTGCAGCCATGAAGTTAAAAGACACTTACTCCTTGGAAGGAAAGTTATGACCAACCTAGACAACATGTTACAAAGCAGAGACATAACTTTGTCAGCAGAGGTCCATCTAGTCAAGGCTATGGTTTTTTTCAGTGGTCGTGTAGGGATGTGAGAGTTGGACTATAAAGAAAGCTGAGCGCAGAACAATCAATGCTTTTGAACNATAAGGGCCTTGTTTTGCTAACCCCTCCATCCTAGACTCCTGTTTGTTTTCACTATGACAGCTGAAAATATAATATAATGACTGCAGAGTCCAAGGCTCTGGAATTAGAATTCTGGTTCATCTTAGTGCAAGTCTGGTGATTTGACAAGTTCCTTCCTTCTGTGATTCACTTATACCGTCTGTTACATTAGGATAATAATAGACTCTTCTTAATTGGCTCATGAGAATACATAAAAAATCCTCACTACACGTTCTCATGCACTTTTAAATGCTCAATTAATTATGTTGTAATTATCAGTACTATTATTCTTAGTTACAGGTGTCTCAGTTTGCATTCCTCCAGAATTTGAGCTTCAAATAAGGGTTCCAGTGTAAATATTTTATTTGGGATGTGATCCCACACAATAACCAGCTGGAGAGCAGAGAAGTCAAATAGGGAGGGACACCACTAAAAAATGACGTTAACAAGCAGGTGATCGTTATAATGGAGTAAACTTCACCCTACTGTGAACATGCCTTACGGGCACTTTACCCAAGGAATAGGAAGCCAGGTCTTAATCTCCAACTTGTATTCCTTTTTTCAAGTTTGTTTCCAGGAACATCAACAACCAAACACTTCTGGCCTGTTCCACTCACAGATCCAACATGCTCTGCTAGTCTAACAAAGCCTTCAGGCCAGAGTTCTAGACACTTGAAACAGGCAAGACATGCACAGGATCTGGCAGTCAGGGCATATGTAGCAGATAGCATCTGCTAAAACAGGTCAGAGAACTGAGGCTCAACGAGGCAAATGACTTATCCAAGATCATTACTACAAAGTATTTGAGTCAGGATTTGAACCCACGGACATTTAACTCCAGAATATTTGAGGTTTTCACCAAATGATGGTAGTTATCAAGTTAGCAGTAGAGACTAGAGAGAAGTAAGGCTAAATATGAGGCAATCAGTCAAAGAAGCTGGGGAGAAGTAAAGACAGTGAGCCAGGCTGGTCATTATAATTCAAAAATCGGCCACTGTCGGAAGGAGATAATCAAGAAATATCCTTATCCACCAGCTTCCCATTTGGTACATGTTTGCCAGGAGGAGCATTACATTAGGGTATATTTTGGCATGAATTACATCATGCATCATAAAATACATTTTACATTAAGATTACAATTTGATTCTGGCAGTATGATTTTAGAATCTACTCTCTTACACTCATATTCTAACTATTTAAGATGCTAGGTTAATGCTCAGATTTGATTCTGAATCTTGTATATCTAATCAAATACATATCCTTTGGAAAAATCATTTGATCTACTAATTCCTTAATTTAATTTCCCCTAAATGGTTCTCATATAAGTATCTACTTTATATAGAGGGCATAATAACTAATGTGAAGATTCATTGAAAGTGACTAGTATATGGCAGAAAGCAACAATATTGTAAAGTAATTATTCTTCAATTAAAAATAAATAAATTTAAAAAATCAAAACAAAAAAGTGATTAGTATAAAGAATTTGGAAAACAGACTTAATAAAAATCAAAAACGTAAAGAGCAGATCTAAAGTGAGAAAACATGGCAAACATGAACAGGACAATGCAGAGCAAGCATGCAACATTCCCAATAGTGAAGAAAAGACCATAAATAAATTCTAATAGAGCAGAAGATACACATGCTGAAATAAAGGGAGACTTAAGTCTGTATTTTAAAACAATCAGCATGTTTCATGTTTCAGGAATAATTAACAGAGATCAAAATAAAACCATACTCTGTAAAAATGTTCACAACTGAAGGGTAAGGAACAAATTCTGCGAACATACTTTTAGAAAAGCAATGGGAAATGTCAGGCTCACCCTTGAAACAGACACTTGTCTGTTTCACCGAAGACAAGAAAAACTGTAGATCAGAAATCCACAGGATTCAGACAGGGCTCCTGGATAAAAAGAGAATCCCTTCCATTCCCCAGGGTTGGAGCTCATCTTGTCCTGTCTCTTTACTTTGCTGGTGAGCCAACACCTGGGCCTGACCTGAGAATTCTGAAAAGCAGAGAATANCCACAGGATTCAGACAGGGCTCCTGGATAAAAAGAGAATCCCTTCCATTCCCCAGGGTTGGAGCTCATCTTGTCCTGTCTCTTTACTTTGCTGGTGAGCCAACACCTGGGCCTGACCTGAGAATTCTGAAAAGCAGAGAATATTGAACAAAACTAAAGAGCTGGAGGGCTTTCCTGGTGGCTCAGACAGTAAAGAATCCGGCTGCAATGTGGGAGACCTGGGTTTGATCCTTGGAAGATCCCCTGGAGGAGGGCACGGCAATCCACTCCAGTGTTCTTGCCTGGAGAATCCCCATGGCCAGAGGAACCTGGCAGGCTAGAGTCCATGAGGTTGCAGAGTCAGACATGACTGAGCGACTAAGTTCAGCACAAAGACCTGGAGAGGAAAGAGCCTCATGGGACACCCCAGTCAGCTAGACATGTGCCAGGCTTGTTTCTAGGACTGTGGGAAGACAGAAGCCATCAAGCACATCTGGTCCCTGGAAATGACCTGGAAAAGGAGGGAACCACAGAAGGCCTTGGGAGGCATGGGGTCAACAAGCCTGGGTTGGGACCCTTGAGGGTCCCACTCACCAATGACCACTGGGTGGCCTCAGGCAGCCACTGTACCTCCCTGGGCCATGGTTTCTTCGTCCCAATATTCCCACTGCTTCCACAGTATAATGTTTCCAAATTCCTGACCAATATCCTAGAATTGGGAAATAGAGACAAGATGTTTGACCTTGTTCAAGGTTATGGCTAAGAAGTAAAGTGCCTGGCTGCAAACCCAGGCTCTGCCCCCACCTTTCATCCTCCTACTCAGATGAAAAGGCCCAGCTCCTGCCCTGACTCAGCCCCTCAGGGCAGAGGACAGTTTTACTCTCAGGTGGTTTCCCTAAATTAATCCATAACACAACACATTCTCCCTACTCCTCCCAACCACCTCAAGAGCTCCCTGAGGGCAGAACAGTGTACCATTTCCTCACTCAACCCACCACTGAGCACTCAGTGGATCGGCTCTGCATTGATTAGTTCAATTCAGTTCAGTTCAGTCGTTCAGTCACGTCCGACTCTTTGTGATCCCACGAATCGCAGCATGCCAGGCCTCCCTGTCCATCACCAACTCCCGGAGTCCACCCAAACCCATGTCCATTGNCAGAGGACAGTTTTACTCTCAGGTGGTTTCCCTAAATTAATCCATAACACAACACATTCTTCTTACTCCTCCCAACCACCTCAAGAGCTCCCTGAGGGCAGAACAGTGTACCATTTCCTCACTCAACCCACCACTGAGCACTCAGTGGATCGGCTCTGCATTGATTAGTTCAATTCAGTTCAGTTCAGTCGTTCAGTCACGTCCGACTCTTTGTGATCCCACGAATCGCAGCATGCCAGGCCTCCCTGTCCATCACCAACTCCCGGAGTCCACCCAAACCCATGTCCATTGAGTCGGTGATGCCATCCAACCATCTCATCCTCGGTCGTCCTCTTCTCCTCCTGCCCTCAATCTTTTCCAGCATCAGAATCTTATCAAATGAGTCAGCTCTTTGCATCACGTGGCCAAAGTATTGGAGTTTCAGCTTCAACATCAGTCCTTCCAATGAACACCCAGGACTGATGCAACTATTTCCTTGAAAAATAATTAAAACCAAGTGGGCAATGGTAGCATCAACGGTTATAGTGGCAAGTGCTGCCTTGGTTATTTCTGGAATAATTAATGACTGTGCTTGTCTAATCTTACTAGAGGTGTTAGAAGCAGGAAAAGGTGGGAAGTTACTGTATCTGTCCCATGAGGGACTTGGAGGGTTATTTTTATAAATGTGGCCTCAGAATCTCAGAGTGTTTGCTGAGACAGCCCCTTCTTCCCTGCTGGGCAGCTTCAAGATGGCAGACAGTTCTGATTAACCTCCCCTTGAGGAGAAAAATCTGAACACATTTTCCTCATACTCAGGCCCACACATCTCCACATACAAGCACTTATGACTGTCCTTGACAGCCATACCCATGGGGTAAAAAAGACAAGAAAGATTGTATTATAGGACTTCTCAGGTGGCTCAGTGGTAGAGAATCTGCCTGCCAGTGCAGGAGCCACAGGAGATACCAGTTCCATTCCTGGGTCAGTACAATCCCCTGGACAAGGAAATGGCAATCCACTCCAGTATTCTTGCCTGGAGAATCCCATGGACAGAGGAGCTTGGCAGGCTACAGTCTATGGGGTCACACAGAGTTGGACATGACTTAGCAACTGAGCAGAGCACAAGACTGTATTAGTTTTGATAATTTTTCCCTGCAAATTACAGGAGTCATGACTTAAGTTATAAAGAATAAATAATATATATGTAAAATGATAGAAAGTCCATAGATAAGTTAGCTCATTCATTAATTCACTCATCTCTATTGGCTTTGCCATACATCAACATGAATCCTCCACAGGTGTACATGAGCTCCCAATCCTGAATCCCCCTCCAATAGAGTATTGTAAAGTAAAATAAAGTAAAAAAAAAAAAAGAAAGAAATACAAAAGAAAGAAAACAAATGTGTATAACAAAGCAAACCATTAAAAAAAAATTTACTCATCTCATTGAAGACCCACATAATTTCAAATCTTCTTTGCTATTGTCAATGTTGGCTTGATTCTTGATTTACATGCAAAATGGCTGGCTGTCAATGGATATACAGACAAGATAATATTCAGAGGAATATAAAAAACTATCTCTTATTGGCATTCTGTCTTAGGAGTAAAAATATCTTCCCAAAGAGTCTCCAGTAAATTCCATTTATGAATTTTTAGAATTGATTCCCATGCTGAATTCTGAACCAATTCCCAGTAATAGCAGTATGATCCTTATAGATGAATATGGAGCTCAGGATAGGCTCAACATCCCTTCAGCCATTTGGCTAGGAGGAAAGAGAAAAGAAGGATGAGATAAATGATCAGGATCAGGGTCAGAGAAGAGATAGCAATGGATACTAGGAAAGCAACTCACAGTGTGCACTGCAAAGACAATGCAGTAAAAAAAGGAGCAGATTCTAAATAAATTAGAAGAGAAAAGGCTGTGACCCAGAAACTCTACACTTAGGCAACTTTCCATTCATATGTAATATTTTCTAAAGTTTTCAAGTAGGTAAGGACTCAGAAGATCCAACAACAAAGACAATCCTTAGAAACTTGGCGAATTCAAAAGTCAGCCCAACTGAATTACTGAAATATATAAGTACTGATGATGAGTCTTGAATTCAGTTAAAAATAATGAAATTCAAATTACTATTTTACTTATTGTAAAATCCGATTTCATATTAAAACTCCTAAAGAGACTTTACAAAATTTAACTAAAATAAATGGAAAAATTCCAGAATGTACTACAGTTGACAAGAGAAAATGAAGTATAAGAATACCAACTATATTTACTAACATCTCAAAGAAAAAGAAAATATTTTCTGAAATTAAAAGTATAATATAAACAAAAATAAGTAACATAACTTACAAATTATTTGAGGATAAAAATAAAGCAAAATAGACCATTAAACTAAAAAAGAAAATAAATATATTAAAAGGGAAAAAAAATCCAGAAAAACACAGAAATAGCAGCACATAAAGGAATTCAGCTTGACATTTTTTCACAAGAAAAATAACAAAGTTTATTATATTTTCTCTGTAAAAGTATAAGCTTGGATAAGGCTTATAAGCACTTATCCAAAACCCTTAGGGCCTGATGTGGTATGGAATTATTTCTGGAATTTAGAAGACAGTGTAAGGCTTATACTCTTCATGGCACTGTTCCCAATCACTTCCCTAAATAATGTTAATTAGCTTCTATAGGAAATTTTGCATTCTGCTCTAAGAAAAATATGGGGCTTCCCTCTTGGTTCAGTGGTAAAGAATCCTCCTGCCAATTCAGGAGAGGTGGGTTCGATGATCCCTCGGTCAGAAAGAGCCCGTGGAGAAGGACATAGCAACCCACTCTAGTATTCTTGCCTGGAAAATCCCATGGACAGAGAAGCCTGGCAGGCTACAATCCATGGGGTCACAAAGAGTTGGACAGGATTTAGAGACGGAGCACACACATTATGTAAAATGTATTTCCAAGTTTCAGAGTCAGCTCAATATTATATTAGCAGAACACATCAAGCTGGCATTTCAGGAGTATAGGTATTCTGTTAATATAATCAACTGCATAAGTAGTTTAAAGGAAGTAATACAAAGAATCATGAAGAAATTAAAAATCTAATCATGGCTCTTAAGATAGAAAAGGGAAAGAAAGGAAGATTCTTGATAATCTCATCACTGAAGGAAGAAACTAATCATGACAGAGTATTTTCTTCAGACTAATAATTAAAAATCAAATAAGTGACAAAACAAGAAAAATTTCCATTCAAATCAGTTCCTCCAATAAAACAATGCCCAATTCTACTGTTATTTAATATCGTTAAGGATTTGAGCCAGCAACTTCCCTGGTGGTCCAGTGGTTAAGACTCTGTGCTCCTAATGAAGGAAGTCTGGGCTCGATCCCTGGTTAGGGAACTAGATCCCACATTCTGCAATTCAGAACTGGAGCAGCCAATAAATAAATAAAAATTTAAAAAAAAGAATGTGAGCCATTTTAATAATGTAAACTCAAAAAATAAGATAACATGATCAAAGAACAAAAGACAATTTAGTGAAAAACAATTTCTAGAGAATTTGGTAAAACAGCATACTAAAAATATAACAAGATATAAAAAAGATATAAAAATGACATAATTTATCAGTTCAGTTCAGTTCAGTCACTCAGTTGTGTCTGACTCTTTGCGACCCCATGAATCGCAGCACGTCAGGCCTCCCTGTCCATCACCAACTCCCAGAGTTCACCCAGACTCACGTCCATCGAGTCTGTGATGCCATCCAGCCATCTCATCCTCTGTTGTCCCCTTCTCTTCCTGCCCCCAATCCCTCCCNTATTTATAAATGCAAGATTTCCCACAAAAATTCTCTGCATCGTCGTAGTCTACTGTTGGTATTTACTTTCTGGGCTTATTATTTGGGGCGGTCGATAGATGATTAACTGCAGCTTATTTTGTTTTAGCCAGAGCGTTGGCTAGACTGCATTTCTCACTTTGTCTTCTCAGCAGTTGTGTGGATTATGGAGATGAGCTGTGGCTCTAGCGGAAAATGCATCATTTATATATGTCAGTTGGACAGCATCACGTGCCCGCTCTGGACTTTTTCTCAGAGGCTGGGAGATTTATGACCGTCATAAAAACTTTTTTTTTCCCCTCCATAGATCATGCTAGTAGAATACTCATACCTTTTCTGGACTTTATCCTTTCAGAGACCAGCCAGATTCAGAAAGAGCAAAATGGCGTTTTGGTAATTTTTACCAAAATGAGAAAATGACTCCATTCTCCCCAAACTTCCCTCTCTTGTCTAAGTACTAATTACTCAACATACATAGAGAGATCTAGCAGATTATTTTTCCTTTCTGACATTTCTTGTTTGGAAAAAAAAAGCATATATTTATTTTTACAGAAATCTTTTTAGAGCAAAAGGTATAAACTGCTTAACTTGGCAGAGGAAAGCTCCATGGATTTAGTGTAAAAATGCATACAACACAGTGCTGTTTTCACTAATGCTTCCCCAATTCTCAGAAATACATATGTGTTTTCATTTGTTCCATCCAATGATATGGGCATCATCTAACCAGAAAATAATTTTCATAATCGGAGACCACTTCTGAAGCAGTTATATATGTAGCTGAAAGCAAAGCAGACCACGGTGTAACATCACCAAGTCAAAGCTCCAATTCATGAAGCAGCTGCTTAGAAAAGGGAGGTCCATGCTTGATCTCTCCTTCTCTCAGTTTAGCCTGCCTCAGTCCCTCCTCAGTCCCTCTTCAGCAATGCAATGAGGAATAGAACCTTCTTCTTACTTTGAAAAATAGCACCAATTAGCAAAAAGAAAAGCACCGACAACAGTGATACAAAACATACATAATAGAAGACAAAGTGTGGTGATAGGAGGATGATGAGATTATCTGAGAAAATGGACATAGGATTCAAAGAGCTAGAGTTTTGAGAAATGTATTTCCCTTCTGGCTGAGACCTCTCCTATCAGTAAGGAAAGAGAAAATCAGCAAATTCAAAGTAGTAAAAACACAGGTAATGAAAATTATGTTATTTATCAAGTTTTCTAAAAAAAAAAATACACATATCAAAATAAAGGTAGTGGAGCATATAGAATCAGAAAACAGTAATACAGGCTTTTCTTGGTGGCTCAGTGGTTGAGAATCCACCTGCCAATGCAGGGGACATGGGTTCAACCCCTGGTCCAGAAAGATTCCACATGTGATGAAGCAACTAAGCCTATGCTGCAACCACTGAAGCCTGTGCACCCTAGAGCCCGTGCTCCACAAGAGAAGCCACTGCAGTGAGAAGCCCACACAGCACAGCTAGAGAGCAGCCCCGGCTTCCCAGAAGCAACGGAGACCCAGTACAGCCAGAAAATGTAATAAATAAACTTTCAAAAACAACATAGTTTTAGATGGTAATATATGTAAACACGCTGAGTCACTGTTGTATTAACAGAGGCATTTATTATATCCATGAAAGTGAAAGTTGCTCAGTCATGTCCGACTCTTTGCGACCCCATGGACTATACAGTCCATGGAATTCTNTTTAGATGGTAATATATGTAAACACGCTGAGTCACTGTTGTATTAACAGAGGCATTTATTATATCCATGAAAGTGAAAGTTGCTCAGTCATGTCCGACTCTTTGCGACCCCATGGACTATACAGTCCATGGAATTCTCTAGGCCAGAATACTGGAGTGTGTAGCCTTTCCCTTCCCCAGGGGATCTTCCCAAGCCAGGGATTGAACTCAGGTCTCCTGCATTGCAGGCCTATTCTTTACCAGCAGAGCCACCAGGGAAGCCCAAGAAAACTGGAGTGGGTAACCTATCCCTTCTCCAGGAGATCTTCCTGACCCAGGAATCAAACTGGGATCTCCTGCATTGCAGATGGATTCTTTATCAACTGAGCTATGAGGGAAGCCCTCTCTCATATCTATACATTTACACAATATTTATCTAGATATACACAAATACATACACAGCATATGTAAGAGCAAAGACAAACATCAGAAGGCAAAACTTGTTTTTGAATGAACGAATCATCCTTGAGCAACTACTTCTGTATTTTTCATCTTCATTTGTCCCCTCTTGCATCATCATCATAGATTAAAAAGGGAATCTCTTTCTCTACGAATTTTCATCTTTTTAAATATTTTCTTCATTGATTTTCCCCTTTTTTGCATGAAATCTTGAAATTTGTAAAAATGGGGTTTATTTACTTTTCTACAGTCAATTCATAAGCACACATTAAAGGCTTACTGTGTGACATGAATATATGACTATAAAAGGTTTAGATTGAATATGTTGTGACTTTAGGAAAAGCAAACAAAAACAAAGAAAAAGCCTTGGTATGAGCTTCTTTCTTGGTAACTTTTTATTTATTAATGTCTCAACATTTAATTCATCAAAGATTTATGATATTGAGTCTTGTTCTCCCTTGGGAGGACCAAAGTTTGTCTGTGTGTCACTGAATTATATTCAATAAAAGGTTATGTGATCATCTAAGTTATGTAATAGAGAGACCACTCATTACCCTGACAGCATGTGAAAAAGAACCTAAATTCATAGATTTAGGGAGTATTCAAGATGGAAAGATCATAGAAATGTTTGAACATATCTCAGTCATACAGATGGAGACGCTGAAATACAGAGAAAAATGTAGTCAGGATCCTACCTTAGGTGTTACTGATTATACTGGTTTAATAATATGGATCTAGGTATTTTTATTTTTATTTATTTATTTTACTTTACAATATTGTATTGGTTTTGCCAAACATCAACATGAGTCCACCACGGGTGTACATGAGTTCCCAATCCTGAACCCCCCTCCCTTCCCTCCCCTTACCATCTCTCTGGGTCATCCCTGTGCACCAGCCCCAAGCATCCTGTATCCTGCATTGAACCTAGACCGGCGATTCATTTCTTATATGATATTATAAATGTTTCAATGCCATTCTCCCAAATCATCCCACCCTCTCCCTCTCCCACAGAGGCCAAAAGTCTGTTCTATACATCTGTGTCTCTTTTGCTGTCTCACATACAGGGTTATTGTTACCATCTTTCTAAATTCCATATATATGTGTTAGTATACTGTATTGATGTTTTTCTTTCTGTATTACTTCACTCTGTATAATCAGCTCCAGTTTCATCCGCCTCATTAGAACTGTATTCTTTTTAATGGGTGAGTAATATTCCATTGTGTGTGTACCACTGCTTTCTTATCCATTCATCTGCTGATGGACATCTAGGTTGCTTCCATGTCCTGGCTATTATAAACAGTGCTGTGATGAAGGAATTTTTTAATGAGTTGTTTTTTTTTTAAGCAAATTAAGCAACTTATATTGAATGTCTACAGGCTCAGATGATAAAGAACCTGCCCGCAATGTAGGAGACCTGGGTTCGATCTCTGGGTTGGGAGGATCTCCTAGAGGAGGGCAACTCACTCCAGTAGTCTTGCCTGGAGAATCCCAATGGACAGAGGAGCCTGGCAGGCTATATATAGTTGATGGGGTCACAGAGTCGGACATGACCGAGCGACTAGCACTTTCACATGCAGTAAAGCTAACAGTCCATCTTTATTAAACATTTATATATTTTTGGTGCTGCTAATCCTTTAGCTATTTCACAAGTTCTTTATATATACAACTAATAGAATTTTTCAAATATCTTATTTTGAATTAAATTTTTTATAATGTTTTTATAAGGAACTTGAGAAGCCTTCTGCATATCCTTGTGTGCCCTAAATGAAACAAGAATTTGAGTTTTTCACTTTATACCATAATGGAACTGATCTATCCTCAGGAAAATTAGTCTTCCACGTAAATATCTATTTTTGACAGGAAAGGAAACTTAGAGATGCGTGAAAAAAAAAATATATATATATACTTTTACAGTTGTAATACTCTCCCATCAGAAAGTGCCAAAATACCTGCAAAGAAAACTCTTGTCAAAATCAATTTTATAAGAATGTTGATTTAATGAGTAGTTTTTATGGGGCACAAAAATCTCTGGCATCTTCTCTCTTTGTTGCCAACCAGTTTCATTAATCACGAAGCAGCTAGATTTCATGACCAACTACCTGTCCTTTAGAACTGATTTCCAAGACTTCAGCAGATCTTACCTCCAAAAATTCTTTAGCAACACAGAATTACTTTCTATAAGAATATAGGGTCTCGAACTTAAAATCCTGTAGGTTGAAACAGGCATTCTAATTAATAGGAGTTGGGGATGGGATACATTTTGTGTTATTTAATATTAACTAGAACAAAATGTCACCTTCCTATCATTCTAGCACAAAGTTTACACTAAATCCTTATTACCTGCTCAGGAGTAGAAAGGGATTAGCAATGAAGTGACCTTAATCACAAAAGACAGGGCAAATCTACAAAAGCCTCCTAAATTCAGAGCAAGTGGCAGTCCAAAATACATTATTATAATCTCCTCAGGCCACATGGTTGATTTTCAGTTTTGTCAAGGAACGCTATCTTGTGGTAATTCCAGTAGTTCCTGCGGTTCTGTTACTTCTTATATTATCAACTTTTACTTTCTGAATTCTAACTTCCACAAAATTTTTTCATTTTTCTGATTCTCCCTGGAATCAGAAAGGGCATTCATAGTCAAAGAAGAATTGAACAGGAGATTCTGTTTTCTTAAGGATTCAGAAATATATTACCTTGCACAGTCCTGGGCCAGCTTAAAGCAAATATTTTATAATAGATCTTTTAGAAATTTTAATTTGTGAATGCTAACATTTCAAAGTTGACATAAAATAGAGCTATAGATGCACTGAAGAGACTATGTTTGAAAATCTGCCCCCATTCTCACAAACACAAAGATTTTTAAAAATCTTCTAAGGGATTTCAGTTCCTGGTGATATGATGGGTTAGATACCCTAATCAACTCTGCAAAGAAAAAAAAATGAATTAAATACATGAACATAATTAAATGTATACCCAAGTTGGCAAGGTAAAAAACATTTCAACTTCAAAATAAAGTGGAAATGGTAAAAGTTGAAGACCTGTGTTGACGTAAGTTTTTGAGGTAAGGGTAACTGCAGAAACAAGGTGAATCTGAGCTTTTTTTTCTGATCAGGATTACAAGACAGGAAGAAAAGCTATGGTTTGCCTTTGCCAGAGAGTCTAAAAAGAGGGCTATCTCCTCCTTGTGATGTTAAAGAGAAATAAGCCTGTCACACAGAAGAGGATGGCAACACAGCAGCAAGGAAATTACCTATCTTGACATGAGTGCTTAAAGTATCTACGGTAGGGACTTCCCTGGCAATCCAGTGGCTAAGACTCTGCATTCCCATTGCAGGGGGTCCAGATTCAATCCCTAGCCAGGGAACTAGATCCCACATGCTGAACTAAGAATTTCATGCCACAACTGAGAGTTTCCAAGTTGTAACTAAAAGATCCCACGTGCCGCAACTAAGACCTGGAGCAGCCAAATAAATAAATACTGATATCTTTTAAATCTATGGTAAACACTAAAGGATTATATATAATAATTAATAGTCAAAACAAATTAAATTTAGCAAATAATCATAATACATAAATATGGACAAATGTATTCAATTTTTAAAAGGGCTTCCCAGGTGGCGCTAGTGGTAAAGAACACTCCTGCCAATGTAGGAGACTTAAGAGATGTGGGTTCGATCCCTGTGTTGGGAAGATCCCTTGGAAGATGGCATGGCAACTCACTCCAGTATTCTTGCCTGGAGAATCTCATGGACAGAGAAGCCTGGTGGGCTGCAGTCCATAGTGCTGCAAAGAGTTAGACACGACTGAAGCAACCTAGCACGCACGCATGCATGCACTCATTCAATTAAAAGTAAAAGAAATTCAGTCCCGAGTTCACTATATCTAGCAGTATGTTTTTATAACAGGGACCCTCAAAACATTAGGACACATAATTCTGTAACTATACATGGTGATGGATGTTAACTAGACTTACTGTGGTGATCATTTTTCAGTATATACAAATATCAAGTCATTATGTTGTATGCTTGAAACTAATATAATGTTGTATGTCAAGTATATTTCAATTTAAGACAAACTCCCAAAACCCTAAAACATTAAGATATAGAAGTTTGAAAATCAAAGAGTGGAATCATATATACCAGGCAAATACTAACAAAAAAAGTTGGTATAGATAACTAATAACAAACAAAATAGACTTGACAACACACAAAAAAGTATGTATTACTTGAAATAAAGAGGATCTGGTCATATGATAAAAAGTTCAATTCACCAGAAGACATGCAAACTTTAGATTTATGTGTATAATACAAGTATTAAAACAACTACACCAAAAAAATTACAGAAATAAAAGGAGACATACATATATACATTAACAAAGTGGAAGATTTTAAAACACTTCTCTCAACAATATATAGATTAAGGGGATAAAGATCAATCAGTAAAAATAAAAGAGATGAACAAGCTTTATCTGTGATATATGGGGTGTTAAGCCAAAAATTTTATTCTCATTTCTCTTCAAAAACACATGAAATACTTAAGGAAACTGATCATGTATTAGGTCATAAAGCAAGTTTCACAAAAGTTCAAGGAAATGCTATAACACAGATAATATTCTTTGACTATAATTTTAAATTAATAAAAATAATGTTAAATATCCATATCCCTGGAGATTCAAAACACAAACTTTCAAATAATCTATGGTTAAAATGAAAGCAATGAATATCAAAAAATACTCAACACACGTGTGTGAATGTTATACCTCAAGAAAACTGTTCAATATAGTTAAGATCTAAATACACACCTAAATTATCTTTAGATCTCAATCCTTTTAATCAGAATCCTAATAGTGATTCTCATGGTAATGTATAAGCCGATTCTACCATGCTTATGTAAAAGCAAAGGACAATAGTCTGAAGAAGAACAGAACCAAGATTTGGCCCAACCAGATAGCAGGACATTAAAAGCAGTGTTAATTAAGGTATATAGATTTGGTACTGTGATATATACTGCTCCCCTGGTGGCTCAGAGGGTAAAGCATCTGCCTGCAATGTGGGAGACCCGGGTTTGATCCCTGGGTCTGTGATATACAACCTGATTCAAAGATTGGAAAATGCAGAAATTGGGCAACAGTGGATTATTCAACAAGGCACTGAGACAACTTGTAATCTACAAGGAAAAGCAAATTAGATCCTTACCCTTATACTACTATAAACATTGAGTTGGATTAAATCATTATAAAAATAAAAAATTAAAACTTTTAGAGGACAGTATAGATAACTAATTTATGAACCCTGGGTAGGGAAAAATTTCTTAAACAAGACTGAAAATGCATAGCCATTGTAATCTGAAAATTAAAAACATTTGATTAACAAGAGACACTGGAGGAGAAATGAAAATTCAGGGTATATACTTGAAGAAGTCATTTCCAATTTGTATAACTGATAAACGAATAGCTGTCTACTTATCTATTATCTATCAAAAGACAGATAAACAATAAGAAAAAAAATAGACCCTCCAAAACCTCACAAACAATAGTTCTCAGAAGAAAAAAACTCACAGAGATCAAGAAAATAAAATAAAAGCTGCTCAGATTTTTTAAGAATAAAGAAAAGTCTGAGAAGTTAAGTGACATTAAGAATGGATGACAATAAGAATTATACACTGCTGACTGGATGGCACAATCATACAAACATTTTAAAAAATGACATGGCATTATCAAGCAATTGTGATAGTACAGATAATGATGACACAACTGACCACCTCCTAGGCATGTACTCTATAAATTCTTACCTTTCTGCTCTAGGAGACAAACACAAGAAAGTCCACAACCCAGTAGCCACATTTACTCTGGGAGTTGGATGGGATCAGTTTGGACATCATCACTTGGCCCCCTTGCCTTCCAGCCAAGGGGAGGCTCTAGAAGACTCTGAGAGGTTTGAAGGAGGGTGAGGTCTGTGCATTTGTTCCAGATCACCTCCCTGCAAGGTCATCGTGAATTGGCTGCATTTTACCTCTGCGGAGACCACAGTTCTCTTCAGGCAGTCCTTTCCCTATACTTTCTCTGTGTCTATTGTACCTTCTCCAGGTTTCTGTAACTGCTTTCTCTCCCTTCAGATCTCCAGGGTTGGGAGGAGCAACCCACTATTGCACCATCCATTGTTGGTTTGCTGAAACCCTATCACACTTTTGGAAAATAGCCCCTTTATTAAACTCTATCAATGTGCTAAGTTTGAGTTAGCCATCTGATTCCTGTGCAGATTGTTACTAATACAAACTCAATGAAACACTGCTAATAAGATGAAAATATAATTTGTATTACATTTATATAATTGTATTTATATAATTACATTTGTATAATTTAGACTGCTTAAGTATAATAGAATAGTAAAATGTATGAATTATAGGTGTATGAATTAATATGGTTATATCTCCATAACTTTACTGAGCTAATAAAAAAGACAGAAAGGACCTAAGTATCACTTCATTTATGAAAAGATATAAAAACAGAACCAAACATATACATTTGCAAATACATTCACATATCATAAAGCTATACATTTAAATAAAGAAATAAATTGTGTTCTTATCTGGATGGCTATAGGATGTATAGGAGAAGAAAAGTGGGCATCTAACATTTTGCTCCAGACTTTTGCTATCTACAGTGCCATTGTAGACACTCCATTATAGAACTGTTGTTGCTGTTATCAGCATTTATAAGGACATATTGCATGGTTTAAAATGGTGATCCTTAGATCTTCAGTTTCACTTATTATCTGTACCCTGCAATTGGGCTTCAGTATGCATAACTTCCTACTGTGAGCTCAAATTTAATAGGTATAGGGCATCTGCATTTCAAAGAAAAAGGGTTCTAAGTCCTCAGACCAAGAGGAATATTTGAGTTCCCCCAACAAAATGAAAAACTGTGAGAGACTAGAAGGAAATGAGTCCCAGAAGAGATGGAAATAGAATTCTGTTATGCATGCTATTGTTTCCTCTTACTGCCTTTCCCACCCATTAAAACATTGCAGCTGATGATAGTTTTTTATTTAATTGAAGCGACAGGAAAGTAGAACTATTCCAAGCCAATAAAATAGTCTTTGATCTGGGTGAACATCTAAATAGTAAAATGGAATGACAATTTTGAAGCATGGGTTCAAAATCTGCCGACTCGAGGCATCAGCCTACTCATTTTCTCTCTACTTCCTTTTGAGCAGAGTCTTTCAGGGATTTAAATATATGTGTGTGGTGGGGGAAGCTAATGAACAACATTTCAAATCCTTTTCAAATTGGTCTGAGAATTTGAACCATGAGGTTCAGATGAAAGGAGTCCTTGCTAGAGGAGGGAGATTGGGTATAGGAGGACAAAACAGTCCTAGAAAGGAAAATGCATTCTTACCACTAAGGGACCTCCTGTGTTTCTCTTATACTTTGTAGGGGAGGAGAAATAATTTTCCTTCTTCTAGGTTCTGGGCTGAGACCCTATGTAATAAAAAGACAGACTAACAGGAGAAAAGCATACAAAAGTTTAATAACATGTATGCTTCCTATATGGGCTTCCCTGGTGGCTCGGTGGTAAAGAATCTGCCTGCCAATGCAGGAGACATGGGTTCTATCCCTGGGTCAGGAAGATCCCCTGGAGAAGGAAATAGCAACGCACCCCAGTAATCTTGCTTGGGAAATCCCAAGCCTGGCGGGCTACAGTCCATGGGGTCACAAAAGAGTCAGACACGACTTAGCAATTAAACAGCAACGATATCACCTATATACACAGGAGAGACCCAGGAAAACTGAGTAACTGTAGGAAACGATCCAAGCTTCCACATTAAGTACCGTCTCCAGCTAAAAACAAAAGATGTTGGGAGCAGGGAGCTAGTTATGAAAGGTTTTCCGGAAAAACACAGTAAGCAAGAGTAAGGTTGCTTTGCATATCTACATTGTTGTCTTCTCTACTGCTATATATAAAATAGACAAGGACCTATTGCATAGCACGGGGAACTACTCTCAATACTTTGTAATAACCTATAAGGGAAAATATCTGAAAAGGAATATATATATACACACACAAGTGTGTGTACACACACAACTGAATCACTGTGTTGTACACCTGAAATTAACACGATATTGTAAATCAACTATACTTAACAAAAATAAATTACAGAAATGAATGAATCCTTCTCCATTGATAAGAGTTTCTAGAGATTTCATCATCCCTTCTTCTTGGTATGGAGAGGGAGACACCTTCACAGATGAGGTTTTAAATATTTAAACATAAATGTTTCTAACAAAAGGCTAACTTTTACTGGGTTTTCAGAGTTTCTCTGGTATCTGCAGATTCTTAAAAATAATCAGCCTAAAATAATTCTTATGCCAAAGAGGTATATTTTGGTATGGCAAATTTTACTCCCCTTCAGTGTCCCATTAAGTAAGTTCTCAAAGAGCAGGGAGTTCATTCTTTCATTACTGCTCCCATCAAGTTCTTTTAGTAAAGAATATTTGTTGGTTGATGACATGATAAACTCAAATATCCTGTTGACACTAAGATAGTTAAACAGCAGATTTACTGAGAGGTTATTTGGGGATGACCCGTAAATTTTATTATTAACTTAAACCAAAAGGTAATCAGTGGAATTCCAATATCTGTCTCTTATACACATCTAGATGTGTATAAGAGACAGATCCAAGATCATTACTACAAAGTATTTGAGTCAGGATTTGAACCCACGGACATTTAACTCCAGAATATTTGAGGTTTTCACCAAATGATGGTAGTTATCANTATTGCTGGGAAAAAAAAAAAAAAAAAAAAAAAAAACCACCTATAAACTCTTTCGGAATCCTCAAGTTCAAAACTTAAGGAGAAGGATTTTGACACAATTTATTCATTGAACCATTCACTCATTCATTAAATACATTTTGAGTGACAAACACTATTTTAAAAATTGGAGGTACAAATATGAATAAGACACAATTTTGATTATTGTTGGCTAGGAGGAAATTTCCTTCTTTACCCCTCTTGAGTTCTTGTGGCTGAACGAATGATAAAGTTGACACAAGACATATTAACAGAAGAAAAATAAATTTTACTTCGTACACACAAAGGTCTCATAGAAATGGGACCTAGGAAAGAGCCAAAGCAGTCTGTTTTTATACTTTTTAGACAAAGAAACAGTAAATTTGTGAGGAATTGACAGGACAACGAAACCTGGGCTTCTGTGCTTAATTAGTGAAGACTAAGGGGAATTTGAGCTCCAGGTAGTAAAGACTTAACAAGGTTTGTGTATATAGGCTTCTCTGCTTGATCTCCCTATTTTTGGTTAAAAGGGTGTCCTGTCTCCAGATGCAGGGAGTGCATCTTCCATATAAGAGATTTATTTCCTGCTTTCAGGGAGACAGAAAAGGGGGGTCAGGGTGCCCCTCTTGCATTAACCATTTCTTAAGTAAGTTTAACTCAGAATAATCAATATGCTATTGAGGCATATTTTGCAGTGGCTTGCCCTAGGTTGCAGCAATATTTAGGATTTCATGGTCTATTTTGAGAGATGTAAACATGAATCAATATATTTCTATACAAGGTAACATGGACTGTACTAGCAACAATAACAAAATATTGTACAAAATAAAAATGTTACAATGCCTGCAACGTTGAAGGAAGGGTTCACAGTAGAGGTGACACTGTGTTTTAAAGAACCAGTAGTAGAAAAAAAGTGATAAAGCCATTAAAGCTGTCCAAACTTGATGCTGTTGATGATGAATTTTTTCTTTTTGCAGAAGTTTCTTTATGCAATATTCTTTGATGTGATTGCTTCAATAATCACATGAGCTGGGCTTCAACTCCATATTTTTTTTCCACGGGAATAAACAGAAGTTCAGAGGGATTAAATTATTTGACCAAATTTCATGGCTGCTAGAAAGGGAATTGTCCATCTCAGGAAGTTGGGAGTCTCCCACCATGGTGGATGTTTGGGAATAAATTAGATGAGCAGTTGGCAGGAAAGACAGATTGATGATTAGTATTAGGAAGTGGATGAATCCTTTTAAATCTCACCATCTTGTAATTTTCAGGGCTGTAGTAACTATGAATTTAAATAATGAATGTAAAAGAGCTTTGTAAATAAAGAAGAACCATCATCAGCTTCATTTATCAGGCACTTCTTGAAATACTATCCCAATAGCAGAAATGCCATATTGGGAGCTTGGGACACTAACTGAATAAAGTTTGGCCTCTGTTTATCAAAGAAGAGAGTATGTACTTCAGTTACATTTCTGTACAAGTTAGTAGTAGTAGTAGCAGTGGTATAAGCAGCAGCAGTAGTAGTAGGGTCATTTAATTATCATGTTTATTTAAGATCTGTCCCAAATAACTAAGAATTATCAGTGTTTTCAATATTGTTAATAGCCAGGAAAAAAGAACACACAAAGAGAAATGAAATATAAAGGCAATTATTCATGTTGCTTGGGAAAATCATTTGAGAAAAACATTCAGACTCCAAAAAGTTGCAAAATTATACCAGTTATTCGAGTAGTTAGCACATGCAAGGGCTTATACAGTATGAATGAATTAATTGATTATTTTCTACACATCTCATATGCTAAATAGAGTGTGAATCACTGTCATACTGCTACAAAAATATGTCAAGGTCAATGTCTTCATATTAGAAGTTATTTGCATTTTGTGATACTGAAGCTTGTTCTCACGAAACATATTAAGAAACAAAATCAACAAATGCCATAAAAATCTCTCAACTCTGCCACCCTCCCCACTTACCATCCTCAAGCTAGGCAACTGAGTAATTCTTTCTCATCCATTTGCATTCAGTATTCCAAACCTAGAAAAGGCCTAGAAGTGATCCTCTGGCCCAGAAGTGACTTTGGATGATTTGCCCTCTGCTCATAGTATCTTCCCTCTCTTTTACCAGTTTCTAATTAAGTATGCAATGTTGCAGACCCACCAGTGAGCTGATCCATTAAAAGACATTGTGTTGTTAAATATTTCATTGTTATGAGCTCACACTTAAATCTAAAGAGCAATCAGTGAGAGAACAAAGTATTCAAAGATTTAATAGCCCATAAAACAACAAGGAAATGACTTTTAAGGGAACTACCACATCAAGGAGGCACTGCCTTTTCGCATTTTTCTCTTGCCTACTGATTCCCCCCTCTTCCCTGTTTTCTTTACAAAACCACAGTACATCAGCTCTAAACTACAGAAAAGTATACCCTCTGAGCCACAAGTCAACCAAGGGCACAGGATGGTTAAAGACCCAGGATCTTCCTGCCCACTTCGTAACTCCTTCTTTGTGCTGTGCTTAGTCGCTCAGTCATGTCCAACTCTTTGCAACCCCATGGTCTGTAGCCCACCAGGTTCCTCTGTCCAGGGGGATTCTCCAGGCAAGAATACTAGAGTGGGTTGCCATGCCCTCCTCCAAGGGTTCTTCCCAACCCAGAGATTGAACCTAGGTCTCCCGCATTGCAGGTGGATTCTTTACTGTCTGAGCCACCAGGGAAGCCCAAGAATACTGGAGTGGGTGGCCTTTCCCTTCTTCAGGGGATCTTCCCAACCCAGGAATCGAACCGGGGTTTCCTGCATTGCAGGCAGGTTCTTTACCAGCTGAGCTACTAGGGAAGCCCAACTCCTCCTTTAAGAAGGCTCATTTCCGTGTCCGTGATCAGTACTGTACCACCACCACTAAGAGGACTTCCTTCCATTCTGCTTCCACTCACAGCAATTAGCAAGTAATCTCACTGGCATTATGAAATAATTTTCTCACACAATGTAGGGGCACTGGAAAACTAAAGGAAGCAAGAGGAATGCACCAGCAGAAAGCCAGAAACAGAGGAAAACCACTTTGAAGTATCAGGAGAGCCAGGACTCCTGGACTTGTATGAAAATGGTGCTGGGAGGGTGAGAGATGCCAATTTTGCCATCTTTATTTCTGGGTCTGCTGCTTGCCCTAAAGCATCTTTTCTCCCCTACTGAGTTTCACTGACAACACCACCCTTCCCTCGGGGTCCTAAAGCTGTTTGTTGCGGCTGTGCTGGCAACTAAATGATTTCCTATCATATTGCTTCCAGGGTGAATGTATTAAGTTGAATCTTTGTCTCTTTTGGCACAAATAGTTGAGCTCCATGTGTACCGAGAGAATAGACATTAAGGAAATGGAATCAGTTGAATTACCACTAATTTAACACTGAACAATGACATAAAAAAATAAATAAATAAACCCTACTGCCGAAAAGGACAAAAAGAATTTCCTGTTAATTCTGTACCTCCTTTATTTTAAACTCTCATTTGAGACATGAAAATTTTAATTTCTGAAAATAATGTGACTGATTAGCGATAATATCAAGTCACCAAGGCAGAATGATATACTATTCATATAAGAATAAATTTCTTACTCTAACCACATAGCTAAATTCTTAAAGCTTCTCCATAATATTGGTTTCATAATAGGCATATTAACCTATGCTTAAATACACCAAGAGGGAGAACACTCGTTTCTTGTGCAACCAAAGTATTTTGGAAGTTTTAAGAATTAGAAATTTTTTTTACTGTTCACCTGAAAGTTATGTTTCTCTATGTTCCATTTCTTCATTCCCTTTGACCTTTTGGAGCCAAAGAGAACAGCCTTATTTTGCTTCTACATGACTCACATATTTTAACAATGCTTTCAACAACTTTACTTAGCCCCTGCCCCACCCCTGAAGCAGTTTTTCTCACTAGAGATATTATGTTTCTTCATCTCCTTTTCTCTATGCAAAGAGCTACATATTCTCCAACCGAGGCTTCCCAGCTCCCCAATATTAATACATTAGTACAGGTGTCTACTATACCTCAACTGTTGGCTGGTTTCCTTCATTTATTTTCATAATGATGTTGATTTTGTCAGACAATTTTGACCACCTGGTGCCACTGGACACTTGTGCAAATACATCCATAAGGTAAAAATGTTGGCCACTGAATTGCCAGATCAAAGCATTTGTGTACTATTCAGGGAAAACGTCTGTATTCTTTTGCCAGTCTCTTATCTACCAGTTACATCTGTCCAATGTTGCTTCCACAAGACAATTTGTAAGCTCTTTGAAAACAGAGTATGTGTGCATGCATGCTAAGTTGCTTCTGTTTTGTCTGACTCTTTGCAATTCTATGGACTGTAGCCCATGAGGCTCCTCTGTCCATGGGATTTTCCAAGCAAGAATATTGGAGTGGGTTGCCATGCCCTCCTTCAGGGGACTTTCCTGACCCAGGGATAGAATCCACATCTCTTACGTCTCCTGCATTGGCAGGCCACCTGGGAAGCCCAGAAACAGAGTATGCCGTAGAGGAAATCAGTGCTCTGAATGTTATGAACTGGGCATGAAACGGGCTTCTTGTGATATTGACAAGGTATCAAGGGCAACGTGTCTTAATTTATAAAAAGGAGGGTCATTCCCTAGATGGGAAAGAAATTCAAAGAAGAGGGGGATGTATGTAAACATATAGCCATTTCATTTTGCTGTACAGCAGAAATTAACACAACATTGTAAATCAACTATACTCCAATAAATTTTTTTTAAAAAAAGAGTCATTCCATCACTGGCATTCTTTCTGCCCTCCCTTCATGGCACTTCATAACTTGTACTTATGTTCATTACATATTCATTATCTTGAAGTTTTTAAATGATCTTCACATGCATTTTCAATGTTTTATGCTGTCTTTTTTATCAATATGGCTTTTCAAAGACTCTTTTAAAAAGTAGGACTAGAGATAACTAACAAGAACCTACTGTATAGTACAGGGATCTATACTTGATATTTTGTAATAACTTATAGAGATCCAACCAGTCCATTCTAAAGGAGATCAGCCCTGGGATTTCTTTGGAAGGAATGATGCTAAAGCTGAAACTCCAATACTTTGGGCACCTCATGCAAAGAGTTGACTCATTGGAAAAGACTCTGATGCTGGGAGGGATTGGGGGCAGGAGGAAGAGGGGATGACAGAGGATGAGATGGCTGGATGGCATCAAGGACTCGATGGACGTGAGTCTGGGTGAACTCTGGGAGTTGGTGATGGACAGGGAGGCCTGGAGTGCTGCGATTCATGGAGTCGCAAAGAGTTGGACACGACTGAGCAACTGAACTGAACTGAACTGAACTGATAAGGGAAGAGAATCTGAAGAATATATATATATATGTATTATATATATAAATGAATTGCTCTGCTGTATACCTGAAACTACCACAACACTGTAAATCAAGTATACTTCAATATTTTTTTTTAAAAGTAATAGAAATGAACACAGAACTCACAGTATAGTCAGACCAATATAAAACAGAGATACCAGCTAACTAACTTGCTCTTGAGACTATAATTCTACTAGTATAGCCTTATGCTGTGATATGCTGTTAAGTTTTTAGGTTTTGTCTTCCCTTTTAGTTTTTGGTTTGATTTTTTCTTAACTGTGTTACACTGAACCTTTTCAAATTGAACTTTAATCTTTGAATTTTTTATTACTGTCAGTCCATGTTTTTCATATCTTCTATGTTGATTAACTACTATTTGAAAACCAAATTACTGGCCAATACATTAATCTCAGTTAAACTTACTTTGGGGGTTTTGGTATACAATTCCAGTATGTTTGGTATGTTTTCAATGTTGCTTCTGCTGCCAGTTTTATTATTATTACTTATAGCATATTATACCTAAATGTTGTTTCACATTGTAGGGGAGGAAAAAGTTTTCTTCAACCTTCTTAGGGTCCCTGGTCTGAAAATTAAACTGATAAAGACAGATTAACAGATGAAAGGCACTTAATGTATGTTTTATATCTCATGGGAGCCTCCATAAGGAAATGAGACCTGAAGAAATAGTTAAGCCTGAGTATTTTTATGCTGGGTTTGATGAAGAGTGGATAGTCATGTAGAAAAGTGATATGTCAAAGAGTATAAGGTGAATGCAGGAAGCTAGGGATCCACAGCATGGCCTCTTTGAATTTTTTTTCAGAGTCCCTTTGTCTTCAGAGATAAAGGATACTCCTTTCCTTCAGGTACAAGTGTGGGCACCTCTCACATCATGGTTTTGAGAACTGATGCAGAAGATATAGGAGGGAGGAAATCACAGTGACTTTCCTGTTTCTGCTGTTTTCTCAGACTCCTTCAGCTAAAATATTCAGTATGTCAAGGTGCCATATTTGGGTGTAGCTTGTCCCAAATTTCAATATGTTTCCATGCCTTGGCAAACAGAATGTCTTGAGGGAAACAAACATGGAACATGTCCTACAATCTGCTGCACTGAAATGAAAATGTAACACCTATCAATCTAGTAGATTTACGAAAAAAAAAGAATGTTTTTCATAATCCATTTGGTTCCTGTTTACTACTATTTTTTCAAGCATCTGTTCTGTTAGTTGCTCAGCTGTGTCCAACTCTTTGTGACTCCTCAGTCCACATACTTTTCTAGGCAAGAATACTGGAGTGGGTTGCAATTTCCTTCACCGGGGGATCTTCCCAACCTGGGGATTGAAGCTGGGTCTCCTGCACTGCAGGCAGATTACCATCCAAGCCACCAGGGAAGCCCTTTTCTAGCATAGTTGTTTTTTATTAACTAATTATTAATCTATGCACCAATTATGTTGAAATTGTACAATGAACTTCCCCCTGCCTATCTGCTTTTCCTGTTCTGAAAATCAGAATATGTGTCTCTTTCATTCTCATGGATAACCTCCGCTGTTTCATTTTTCAAAAAAATTTTTAATGTGTATCTCTGAGCTTATTTAATACACTTTCATTATCTGAGAATATAATTTACCGAAAGCTGAGGTTTGATCTCATTTACAGCAGGTAGTTGTTATTCTACTTTTATTGTCTTTTGAGTTTTATTGATTTTGAGTTTGTATTATGTGTCATAACTTTCAAAAACTGAATGTAATGTTAATTATTAGAAAGTATAAAATCAGTACTAAATAAAAATAAACACAAAAGGTTACCTTTGTGGGCAAGTGCTCTTGAAAGAGAGCAATTAAGGATGAATTACTAAGCTTTGTTTAGCGTTCAAATATTCATTAGCTATTCTTTTATATAAATGTAGAAATGCTTGATGGTTTAGGACAGTCTTTCTTTATTCTTAGTTATCTTAGTCACTATGAGTAGTTACTTAAGAGCGGCCAATTCATCTAAATTTCTAAAGTAATAGTTCACAAATGCCTTTACCTTAAGGTAATTCAAATATATCTGTAAAATCCTTTGTCATATATCCCAGTGTAGGAAATTCCTATTTTATCTTAGCATGTTCACTTCAAAGAAGTATTGTTGAACCCAGAATACCAAAGTGGTAACAAAATCCCCTGCCTTTGTTTTCCGTATATTTAACATGAGGTGCAACAACTCTTTGGGTAGTACTGCAGAAAGCTAAACTTCATGTAGAAAGTTAAAAATGTGAGGCCACATTTTATGTAGAGTCTGACTCCACATTCTATTTCTCTGGGTTCTTCCATCAAACTTCCAAGGACTTCCGAATATATTTTATTTTCACCACGATATTTACTTTTATTACTTATCTTTATTGAGTATACAATACAAGTGCAGTGAACAAGATACTATCTCTTTGATTTGTGTCCCTTTTAAACCCATCCTTTATTGTAAACATATTTACCCAGGCTCTGAGTCACAAACTAAGAATAATCACCAAGTTGTTTTTTTCTCTTGTGTGTGTGTGTAAATAAAATTCTTCCTACTGGATAATTTTGTTTACACTTAACAAACAATTGTTTTTTACATTTATACTAATGGTGCTCTTCATCTTTAACTTTGAATTAAAACTTATTTGATTATTTCAGTACATAATTATATCAAAAAATTCTGTATCCTGAAATTAGCTTCACATAATATAATACATTCACCAATATAATTGTAATTAACTTGTGTCTCACAGAAGACAAAAATAAAATAGAACAGAGTGGTGATTAACAATTTGCATTCAGCAGGCAGCTTATCCAAGATTTCAATTCTGTCTCTGAGATGAGCCCTTTTTTCTCATTTGTTAAAAGAAATAGTAGTTTCTTTCTCAAAGAGTTGCTGCAAGACTTGAAATTAGATGACAAAACATATATCAAACAGAGTTCCAAAAGAGTGGCAAGCACTTCAGTGAGTGTAATTTAAAAAATGCTATCTCTTTCCTGGTGGCTCAGACAGTACTAGTCTGCCTGCAGTCAGTGAGACCTGGGTTTGATTTTTGAGTCGGGAAGATTGCCTGGAGAAAGGAATGGCAACCCGCTTCAGTATTCTTGCCTGGAGAATTCCATGGACAGAGGAGCCTGGTGGGCTATAGTCTATAGCGTCGCAAAGAGTCAGACACGACTGAGTGACTAACACTTTCACTTTTCACAATTTGAATTTTGGTAAATGCATTCACCCATATGATACATGCCCCAATCAAGACATAGAGAATTTTCATCACCTCAAAAATTTCTCAAGTAACTCTTTCCAGTTTATCCCTACTTTCTCCCTCCAAAACCACTGTTCTCACTTCTGTCCTCATGTGCAGTTTTGCCTATTCTACAATTTCATGTAAACTGAAGCACACAATAAGTGCTTTTATTTGACTGCCTTCTTTGGTTCAAAATAATCCTTTAGAATTCATCCATATTGTTGTGTGTATCAGTAGCTTATTTCTTTTAATGACTGAACTATTACCATGTTTTTGTCATTTATTAGCAATATCATACTTTCCTCCTAAAATGTATGCAAAAATATGCAAGGTATTATTAATCCTTAGAATTATAGCTTTAAAAAGTCACATATATGTGTATGTTCTTTTTTCCCCCAGTTTTGCATGTATCTTTGAGTTCAAATATAAATTCACAGTAGTTATTTTTAAAAATTCTTTATGATTTTAGAATTATAATAAAAGACTTATTTTAGCCTCTCATTCATCTTAGACTTGTTGGAATTTCTAGTGATTCCACTACTTTCTCTGAGTTTTCAAGTGTTTCTGAAGTTTGACCATATCAAAATAGGCTCAGTTTCATCTTTCTTTACTCTTAGCAAGGTTCAGTCCATGTCCATATACCCAATTAAATTTTGCTGTTTGCAATTAAGTTAGAGTTGCAATTTCCATAATTCTCAGCATTGCTTTGTAATAACTGCCATTTGCTGTCAAGGTTATGCTATATTTTCTACCATTAAGAACTTTCACACAAATCATTCAGTAAATTATTTCAGTTTAAATAGTGTTTAAATAATGTATTTTAAAGACTGTTTAGTGATTTATTTAACTGGAAACAATATGTTTTATATTGACTTTCTTTGAAAGCAATATTGCATCTTATTCATGATCATACTCTAAAGCTTTACCAGGCATTACCAGGGTACAATAAATCTTTATTGTTTAGCCAATACAAACACTGCCCCTTAAAATTAATATAATTAAATTGAAAAGAGATTGTTTAAATCTCCTTTATCATCTTCACATTTGCCATAATCCTAAGTGAGAATATACTGTAAATGATGAAGACATTTTTGAGAACTCAAGATCAGAACTGGAAAACCGTGAATGAACACTGAAAGAGCCACTGACTGGCTTTGTGTCCTAGACAAATTACTTTATCCCTCTGTACTTCAAGTATTGGTATTATTTATTTTGTTGGTGTTTTAACTGATTTTTATTGGGGGTATAATTGATATACAATCTTATATTAGTTTCAGGTGTATAGGATAATGATTCAATATTTAGATATGTTGTGAAATGATCAGCACAATTAGTTTACAGTGTATTTTTTCTTTGATGAGAACTTTTAAGATTTATTGTCTTAACAACTTTTAAATATGCAATATAGCATGCTAACTATAGTTGCCATGCTGTACATTTCATGCCTGAATTTAATATTTTTTTAAATGAACTGCAGATCATCATAATAGTTCTTCATAAGGTTATTGTGTGGGTTTAATAAGATAATTCATGTAGTGTGTGTTGGCTTGGCAAAAAAGTGTTATGCAAAAGTGTTATGCAACTTATTATTATCAATATTACTGCTATTGTCACATATTTTAAAGAGATCTGAATAACGGTAACATCTGTTTGCATAAATAATTTTAGGATCCAGGAGTAAAGTTTATAAAGTCCTGCTGTTGGTACCGCTAAGTCGCTTCAGTCGTGTCCGACTCTGTGTGACCCCATAGACGGCAGCCCACCAGGCTCCACCGTCCGTATGCAGACAAATGTCCTGATTGTTAAACATTGGGTCCTATAAACACATTCAATTCTTGTCTTGAAACTTAAATATCTGTTGGGAACAGAGCTCCACAGGGCTCCTGACTCTTACCCATCAGTCTGAAATGTCAGGCACAGCTTGATTGGAATAATATATAGCCTAAGACAGCTGTGAATCACTTTAACATTTCAGCAGAAAGGTAAGACAGTTACACGTCTCTTAAAACTTCAAGATGACTAAATCTTGCTGCTCCTCTATCCCTGTATAGTGAAAAACACAGCTGTTATCAAGTTGCATGAAACTTTTAAACAAACTATAAATTGATCTTTATGTCAAACATAGGCTTTGTAATGTAAAAGACAAATGTATCTAGGCCTGCCTTGGAATTCTGTATCTAGAGTTTTTTTTTCTATGTATCATTACATGTATAGCAACATGTAGACAGATTAAGACAATCATTTACTTCATTCATGATAGCAACAAAGAAGAAGAAAATAAAGTTTGTAACAAAAAGATTAAAAATTATTGAAAATATATTAAATGAAAAACTTGCTTTTTCTAAAGGAAGACCTTGGAATTAATTGTACATGGTTACATTTTACACTCCATTAGGAAAAATTACGTGTTGAAAAGAGGCTGAATGGATATAGCTCCTGCTCTGTAAATTGATAGCAGCTACCTTAAGCTGTTATGTCTCTTATAGCAGAGAACAAATACCAAGTATGCCATGGAAACTTCTCATATACATATGTGACAAGATGCAGAGATCCTTTGAGCTTGTGAGATTTCCAAAAATTTCCAACTAAAGCCCAATTGGCCATACTGGACATTAAGTGGTAACATAAGCTTCATATATTGAGACTTAGGAGGGAAAAGTGATAATCTGTGTTATTTGAGGACTTCCCAGGTGGTGCTAGTGGTAAAGCACTCACTGAGCAAATCTCAAGATACAAATTATTTAATCAAGATGAGTCATTAGTCAAAAGTTCCATAATTTCCAAAGGAGATGGGAGAAGCTGGTTAAGGGCAGCTTCTTTTACAAAGAATAGGAATCCAAAGTTCATTTCACAATTAAATAAAAGGGACTAATGAAGAAAAGCAAAAGTTAGTGAGGTAAAATTTTAAAAAGTATATCACATTTAGGTGAGATCTGAAACACACACATACACATATTTCTTGCCTACCCTAGATCATAGCAAACCTTGTCCTCTTCAGTTCCATCCCATCCTTCTTTGGACTCCACTCTCCATTGCAGGGTCTATAGACCTCCAATCTGGAGATTCAATTTCATTACTCAGTCTGGAGTCAATCCTGGCTGAGGGTCTCAGTGAACGAAAGTGAAAGTCGGTCAGTCCTGTCTGAATCTTTGTGACCCCACAGACTTATACAGTCCATGGAATTCTCCAGGCCAGATACTGGAGTGGGTAGCCTTTCCCTTCTCCAGGGGATCTTCCCAATCCAGGGATCGAACCCAGGTCTCCTGCATTGCAGACAGATTCTTTACCAGCAGAGCCACAAGGGAAGCAAGTTGGAGTGAGTTTTACTGTCCTCGAACTGGTGTTATATGGTTCTGAGCCACACCACGCTGACCAAACTCCAGTTGCTAAACTCTCACCTTACTTTACTTGTCATTTAGCAGGACTTTTTTCATAGTTTTGTGTCAGGAGATGCTATGCTCATTTTTCTGGGATTTTTTGAAGAGAATTTTTAATTGGACCCTGCTTTATGATACCTCCAACTTACTTGTCTGGAGTCCTCTTTCATATTGAAAAGGTCCCCTGAGGCATATCAATATTCTCTATCCAACCAACTTCTATAAATACAGAGCAGAACTGTTCCTACGAAAACGACAGTGGGTCTATTGACTACTGACTTCCTATGTTCTTCTGATCAACCCTGCAGTCAGATGAGTAATCATACATCTCTGGTACTCTGTATACTGTATAATATACACTGTATATACTGTGTATATATGTGTGTGTGTGTATATATATACTGTATATACTGTATAATATATACTGTATCAGCAGCACATTAGGAACTGTTGACTAAAGATAACCTAAAAACTGTTCTTACCTTCAAAGAACTCAGAGTAATCATCCTGCTCTCAACTGTTCAAGTACTCCTTTTCTTTTTCCCAAATTTTGCAATTCAGATTCCAAAATCCATCTCCTGCATTGGCAGGCAGATTCTTTACCACTGCACCACTTAGGGAGTCCAGGAAAAGTTTAGGTAAAACCTAATGCAATATACTTAATTTCCCACTTGACTCTTACGTTAGGAAGAATTTATGGGACTCTATCTAGGTTGATACTTGGGTGACTCAACATTAAAACAACCTTGCTTTTAGTATGGATTGTTGCCTGACCCTTGAAAGCAGATTTCTATTTTCTGTCTCTTTTCCAGTAACAGGATTCATATACTTATAATCTTTCTGGTTGTCCTGTGTTTCAAAGAATAGATCTCTTTACTTCCTTAGGTCAAGAAATTATGAGCCTGAATCAGCATCAAAATTAGGTGCTTTTGACCTAACAAGTGACGTTACTTCCTGTCATAATTATCTTGAGGAAATGCCTATGGTATGGCTGACTATTTAAAAAATTACTTTTGTATCACTGCATTTATGAAACTCTATGTGTGTGTGGATGTCTGTATGTTTACCTGATTCATTGAGGTTCTTATATCTTTTAGTTTATACTCTCCCAAGTCTGGGAATGTTTTGGAATCATTTCCTGAATTATTTTTCTCTCTTACCTTGCTTTCTTTTCTCTGGGAATGCAACTATTTATATATGNTTATTTTGCCCCCACTCACACAGAAAGTTATAAATAGGATGACAGAAGTAGAGAAACGAGAACAAATGACGTAAATTCTTACAAAAAAATTGAGAAGCAAAAATATTTGTAGTCGATCTATCAGTTTGCATTTGTATAATTAAAAGATTTTATTGCCATAGATTAGGACATCATTTGGATATATATATATACATATATATATGGATATATACATTTGGATATGTGTATATATATGTATATATGTGTGTGTGTGACACATACACACAAGCAGTATACATTATATACATTATATATATATGTGTGTGTGTGTGTTCTCAACCATCCTTCAGAATCTCAAGACCATACTGATATGATGAATTTCATTCATATTGATCAGTGAATTTCACAGACATAGAAGTCACAATAGTGGAAAGGGGTTTTGGCATTTAGTTTCAATCCTCTTAAATTCAACTTCTTCATTCTTATTGACTCTTATTTTTGTAACGGCTGGCAATCTTAAGTGATTTTGTGACCTTTCACTTAGAATATATCTGTTCTCCATCTTCAGGTTTAGATAATCTAATGTTTAAATGATATAAAATATAAACCAGAAAGTTCCTATTCCATTTGATCACTGAATCCAAAGGAAATAAGTACTAGTGACATCAAATAGCACGCTACATTTAACTTGTGCAAGGCTTATTTTTTCAGAGGCTCATGTATCCACAATATAGCTTAGAAATATGAAAGTATTTTTAAAGCTTCTGAGCATTTGAAATCAATGTCATACATTTCAATATCCTAACGTAAAGAAAATCCTCTCAGGCTATCACACATAAGTTACTTCTTTTTTCTTTAAATATTTTTCTATAATATTTGGTTTTCAGATGATTTTAGTTAGGAAGATTAGAAAAGCATGAAGCTAAAGCTCAAATATCAGCACGCTGATGACTGTCAGAAATAATAGCTGCTAAACTGAAAGTGCATTAGAGATCAGAAAACAATTTTAATATTTTGAGAAAAAAAATTATAGCAGGGCAATATGGGTAAATTTCTGGTGGGGATAATGAGTCACGTGTATTTCAACTATTCCCCCTGCCTCCGACCTCCTCAGATTATAGCTGCTTTTTTGCAATGCTTTTCACAATAGTGAAATAACTGATGTACCTGTTTATAACCATCATTTTTTATAAACAGTTCATAAGTAATTTTGCTATAATTTTTAAGTCAATATAGTATTGTTAAAATGTCTCTTTGAAAGATTTCTTTTTTAATCTGAGACTTTGGTAATTAAAGATAAAAATGAGTTACCTAGACAATTCCCTTGGTCTAGAGTGGAAGTACTCCCTTCTTTGTGGGCTCAATATTATAGAGTTTTTCATGTTTCTTGCTTATTGCTGAGAAATTGTGTATATGATAACATCATTACCTGTATTAGATACAGTGCACTAAAGGAGTATTTGAGGAAATAGCACCATAGCTGGAAGCAATGTTAGCAGCTTAGAAATACTTTAATCCTCACAACTTTGTCTTCCACACAAAGCAAACAAAAATATCAAAGCCTTTAAAAATTGCTCCTGTGTGTGTTTGCCAAATGGCATGTTGTTTGTGTCCTTTGTTCTTTGATGTCAATGATGCTATAGAATCATTTGATGATATTTTGATGCTGTCCAGTCCAACTCTCTCATTAGATAAAAGAGGGAAAAGATCCAGAGAACTCAGGATATGTTTCTATGCTCTTACCAACACTGGATGGAGCACAAATTTAAATTTCTTCATTTCTAGCTTTTTCTTTTTTTATTTTACTATGACTCTAAGTAAAAGTAGAGCCTTTAAAGAGATACATCCAGTTGATATGGGTCCACAGGGCTGACATACCCTAGAAACAGCTTCTTTGCTTCCCCTGGGATAAAAGCTTTCTCCCTTTGATCTGAATTAAGTCCTTTAAACTTGCTCCATCCTGGACTGCACTTCTTGGTTTTACTCAGTTCAAAGCTGCATACCTTAAGCTACATTACTAGCCAGAGTTCTCTGACTTACCAATTATATTAGTCTTAGATAGCCTTGTTTTGGCCACAGAAAGGGGATCAGACTGACCTGCTTGCCTTTACATGTAATGCCTTGCTCTTCTTGAACTGGCTGGAATCACCTTTTGGGGCAAACTCTATCATCTAGTCCTATGATCATATCCTGTTGCCAAGCCTTCAGTTTTGATCCAGTTATCTTTAAAACTCCAGCTTTCTGATGGTCCATCTACCTTTTCAGATTCTTTCTGTTGTTTAATATTAGGTGGCAAGGTGGCACACTGTTGCTGTTGTTTAGTCACTATGTTCAACTCTTTGTAACCCCATGGACTGTAGCCCACCAGGCTACTCTGTCCATGGGATTCTCCAGGTAAGAATACTGGAGTGGGTTGCCATTCTCTTCTCCAGGGTATCTTCCTAACCCAGGGATCAAACCCTCATCTCTTGTGTCTCCTGTATTGGCAAACAGATTCTTTATCACTGTACTACCTAGGAAGCCCAAGGTGGCACATAGGAACCTCCAAATCACCCACATATTAAAAAGTAAGCCATGTCAGCAATTGTGAAGAAAAACAAAGGAATTTGTGCTCTATGTTGATGAAGAATTGGGTTGCACAAATGTATGCATTTGTCAAAATTTATTAAGTGTCCACTTAAAATTTGTGCACTTCATTTTGCATGACTATTACCACCAAATAAATATGGATATTTATGTTGAAATATTTAAGGAAGAAATGTACAGAACTCTGCAATGCATTAACGGGAAAAAAGGGGGCTGATGGTTGGAAAAATTAATGAATAGATGATAAATAAATGTAGACAAATGTTCATGATATACCCATGGAAGAGATATGCAGGTATTTAGAAAAATCTTTTCAATTTTAGGGGCTTCCTAGGTGGTGTTGGTGGTAAAGGACACACCTGCCAATGCAGGAAACATAAGAGATGCAGGTTTGGTCCCTGGGTCTGGAAGATTCCCTGGAGGAGGACATGGCAACCCACTCCAGTATGCTTGCCTGGAAAATACCATGGACAGAGGAGCCTGGCAGGCTACAGTTCATAGGGTCATGAAAGAGTCAGACATAACTGAAGCAACTTAGCAGAGCATGCTTTCAATTTTGCCCTAAATTTGAAAATTTTCATAATAAAATGTTACAGGGGCTGCTTTGCCATAGAGAGCAAGTATATTATCCAAGGGATTGGTTTTTAATTGAATAATTTTTACATATAATATTATGTATATTGAACATATACACGTTACTTTGATTAACACTTACATGTTGTATTATGGTTGTCACTGCAATGATATTTATCACATTGCCTAATTATAATACAATATCGTCATCCACAGGGATTTTTAATTTAGGATAACTGTACCCTACGGAGATCACGGCTAGAATTCATGGGGTCTGTATACTTGGATTAGAAAAAAAATCCTACGTCTTTATTTTCACAAATATCCAACTGAAATTTGGCATTTTCTTTGGTTATGAACTTAGGCAACATCCTATAGTAGCTTCAACAGTACCTATGAGTTTTTCAACAAGAGATTTAATTTTTATATTACATTAAATTATTTCAACTAACTAGAATTATTGTTTATACCCATCATGATTCTGAAATTACAGAGCTATTCACATCCTCTACTAGTTCTTATTATTTGCTGTCTTAATGAAAGCAAATATATTACAATGTCACAATATGCTTCCAATCATTTTCATAACAGTAGTTTAAAATACAACTTATTTCCTTGGTAATCCCATGTATTATATTTATGTATTTAAAAACATTATTCTGAGAAGGAGTCCACTGGCACCAGACTGTCTCCGTGACAGAGAATAAGTTTAAGATCCTCTGACATCTTCCATTACACTCTGCTGTCTTTTCCCAGATGTAGCATATATGGCACCATATAGGATGGAGGGCCTGTATGGAAGTTTGGCAACATCCCTCAGTCTAGGCCTGGAAATAATGATCCCAAGGACACATTACCTTAGTTTTCAAACTCAAGTTGTAGAACTAACCAAAGATCTTTTCACTTTATCACTGATCTCTCTCCCCTTCCCATGCAGTACTTGAGGGACAAATTTTATTAAAAAAAAATCTCATTTATCTGAAGTCAGATTTAACTAGGTATCTATCCTATGTTTTACCTTTCCACCTTGGTCATGGGATCAGGAAGTATTCCCACGGATATTTAAGGCAAAATATACAAACCCCTTCTAGTGACTTATAAGTAGGACTGGAGGGGGTGGTTTGAATCTGGCAATCGAAATTCAGGAACTCCACCCAGCTGGATGCTGGTTAGCACTGATCTCTGTTTCCTTAAATTCACAGTCACTCTGTCATTGGATCTGCTATGGATTGATTTTTTTTGGACCCTACTCGTTGCATTATGATAAAGCTTTCCTGTTGCTTAGTTCTTTATAATTATTCTCTCATTTAAACTTCACAAAGTCTGGGAGAGTGTTCATGTTTCCCCCAGGTTAGAAAGGTCAATCAACTTGCCCTAATTTACACAACTATTCATTGTCAGAGACAAGGACCTAACCAAAATCTATCTGGCTCATGCTTTCCCACATACTATGATGTCTCTTATGTTAAGTCAGAAAATGTCAGAAGCAGAGCACATTATGCTAGGTGCGTTAGAGAATTTCACATTTTAATTGAGTGAAATAATAGGGCGAAGTTTAAGAATATTTACAATGCGTAGTCCTGCTGAAACTTAAAAATATTTTAAATAAAATTGTCTCTATTGTTTAAACATCAAAACAGACTGTATTGACAAAGCAACATTTTTTTTTCCCTAGCAAAAGAAAATGCTGAGAGATGTGATAAAAATCAACAAAGATAAAAATGTGTACCACTGTTTTTAAATTAAGTGTGATTAAAACATCAAAAATCCCAACATAATAACAGTGGATAGAAAATCCTGATATTTGGCATGCAAAATAATGGCAAAACAGAAAGCAGTGATTACAACCTGAATAAAGCAAATAATACACAGAAAGCAAGTAAATGTAGATTACGGTATTTAACCAATGAAAAACATAGCTGAATAGTTGCACATGCAATGTCTTCCTTGTACATTAGAAAATATAAATATAAGTTCTGACTTCTCTTATGTATGTCTCTGATGAAAACCAAAATGGTTGGTGACCTTAAAGGGGTGAGAGAACATAAAAACAAAGTGTAATTATGCTTGCCAAGTAGAAGAATTACTTTGCACTTTTAGTTGTATCATGCTATTATAGTAAACACTCTACCTTTATTTTATAAAGGAAAACATCTCTAGAGACTAAAGGAGTTTTTCAAAAAAGAACTTTGCAATTCTCAACAAATACCAAGGGAGTATCCTTATGGCGCACAACATGATTGCTTTTGTAGAGATCAGCTATTGACTGAAAGCTGTGTGTGATTAAAGGTATGTGCATGTATGTGTGTGTGTGAATTAAATCATATTTTAAGCAAATCAGTGGAGACCTTTTTAAGAATCACCTATTATATTTGTTCAAAAGTATATTGCTGTTTTACATGGATGGACCTAGAGATTGTTAGACCGAGTGAAGTAAGTCAGACAGAGAAGGAGAAATATCATATGACATCCTTTATATGCAGGATCTAAAAATAAATGACACAAATGAACTTATTTACAAAACAGAAGCAGGCTCACAGACTTAGAGAATGAACTTATGGTTGCCAGAGGGGATGGATCAGGGAGAGGGATAGTTAGTCTGGGATGGTCAAGTACACACTGCTATACTTAAAATGGATAACCAACAAGGAAATACTGTATAGCCCTGGGAACTCTACTCAGTGTTATGTGGCAGCCTGGATGCAGGGGAGTTTGGGGGAGAATGCTGCTGCTGCTGCTGCTGCTGCTAAGTCGCTTCAGTTGTGTCCAACTCTGTGCGACCCATAGACGGTAGCCCACCAGGCTCCCCCATCCCCGGGATTCTCCAAGCAAGAACACTGGAATGGGCTGCCATTTCCTTCTCCAATGCAAGAAGGTAAAAAGTGAAAGTGAAGTCGCTCAGTCGTGTCCAACTCTTCAAGACCCCATGGACTGCAGCCCACATACATGTAAATATATAGCTGAGTCTCTAAGCTGTCCACCCAAAACCATCACAACACTGTTAACTGGTTATACCTTAATATAAAAAAAAAGGTTAAAGAAGGCATATTGCTGCCTTATAACATGAATAAGCACCTAATAAGAATCTACAGATTTGGGATTTTAAAAATTCCCTTTTAAAGTGCTAGATAACTCTTTACATTAACACAAAAATTCATAGTATTGTTTTCCTTTTTGCTAATTCATCTATATTTTTTGCATAACATACATTTTAATGTGTCCATATTCATCATTATATAACAAAAGATTAGAATAAAACCATTAAGGCAGTTAATGGAATGGGGCAATCTATATTTATATATTGCAACTATATAATATATATTTCAACTAAATGATATTATCATTATAGTCATATAGCATTTGTTATAGAGGTGTGAATAAACAACCAGATGGCCTGATTTTTTTTTTAATGTATAGCACACCCTCCTCCAATTCATAGCAGCTGTTTCTGTATTCATTTTGCTAAGTTGACTCTGGATATGCCAATTATTTTCTTAGGTGCTAGATACGGACAAAGCCAAAGATTTTAAATGAAAAAAAGGCAATTTGCCAACTTATTGATTTTTCTCCATGACATCAAATAATGCATTTTACCTACATCATGTTCTATGAAATGACTTCTCGGGATATTCTTCCTTTGCTTCTGACACCTCTGACTGGGTGTACACCTCTTCCTCAAAATACTACCATCCCAACAACTGGCCTGGGTGAGACATGAGAGAGAGAGCCTGAAAAATCATAGGTAGTTTATGTAATACAGCCCTTATCCATTGGACTCTTGTGAATGCTGATTGATACACCTGGTTCTTTGCTTGTGTTTTCTTTGACTTGGACTCTGAAATTTGAAATTATAGATTAGTGGAAAAATTCTCAACCTTGATTCTCAATGTTACACATTGGATTCACAAGAAACACATCTGCTGGAGTTGCCCCCTGACATATAAAAGAGAAAATCAAGGTATGGGGCCCTGTATAAAGCTCTACAGATGTCCTCTGTGTGTGCTCATGACAGAAAGATGGCTCTAGAGTTGCACCTTTTTGTTGTTCCCTTTCCTTTCTGCTGATATCTAGCCTTGAGATACAGATGCTATGTCACATATCGCTGAGTTTAGATGAGTATACTATTTACTTGTTTGGACCTTGTTAAATTATTTAGTTAATTTATTTTGGTTTTAAATTCTGTTTTCTTTCCGTGGCCCACATCTGTTTGTTGTTCTCCCAATGCCTAGTTTCCATGTCCAAAAAAAATAGCTTTCATTCTGCAGGTTTTTTGTTGCATCACAAAATAAAATAATCCCTTGGATGTTCTATCATCTCAAAAGCAGGAAAACAAACAAACAAAAGCTTGATGTTTGTACTGAGAGTTTGTTATTATTTTAATTATTTATAATTAAGCATCCTATAAAAATGCAAGAGTCTCAGAGACAGTAGCTTAAAAATCAAATTCTAGCTATCAATCCTTACAGCCAGTGGGCATGGAAATGCTGCCAAGTAATCCTAGGTATCATTTAAGCATATGAAGGATTTTAGAGATAGTTCCAGGTTGAAGTTTTGAGTCAGAATGCTTGAGGCTGGCAAAGGAACTGCTATGCTATTCAGGTGTGACCCTAACACCTTTAAATCCCAAGGCCTGGCTCACATTCTTGAATCATTGTTCCAAAGGCATAAAAGCATTCAATATTAAAGCATTAATATTTTATTTTTTGCCTCCCAGCTAAAACATTTCTCCTACTACTGTGCATCATAAAGTCATGCAGAAAAAGGGTGGACAGGTGTAGGCATATTATTTGGTTCACTTATTCCTAGTTAATTACCTTTATGGTTCAAATACCAAGTGATAATAGGAAAGCATGATAAATAGCTCTCCATTAAAATGCTTAGATAAAAAATGACTTGCTTTCTGCCAGCCAATTCTCAGCAAATTATTTACCTCCATAGCATGTTGTTCAAAACAAGACATAGATATTTTCACCCCTATCCAAGGGATATGTGATAATGCCCCAAGCTAGTTAAGATATGCCACTAAAATATTTGCTACAATAAGCACTTTAACATGTAATTTACTTTTATTTGTTCCTTCATTTAAGAAAATAATTTTTAAAAAGGAAAATAAATTTAGGATTAAATTTCTACAGATGTTTTACTTTAAACTCATGTATTATAAAAGAACAGAAAACATGTTTGAAGGGTAAATTTTATTAACATTGCTAAAAATGCTATTTTTGCTGTGCAGATATATTTTTTGAAATTTTATAATGGTTTCCATGTGATTAGAATTAGGGTTAATCACTGCATGTGTAAATATCCACGTCCTGATCCCCAGAATCTGTCAATGTGTCATGTTACAAGACAGAAGGGAATTAAGACTGTTCATCAGCTGACCAGAAGATAGGAAGATTAGCCTATATTTTCCAGGTGGGCCCAATGGTGTCACAAAGGTCTTGTGTGTGTGTATGTGTGTGTGTGTTAGTCGCTCAGCTGTGTCCGACTCTCTGTGACCCCATGGACTGTAGCCTGCCAGGCTCCTCTGTCCATGGTATTCTCCAGGCAAGAATACTGGAATCGGTTGCCATTCCCTTCTCCAGGGATCTTCCTGCCCCAGGGATCAAACCAGGTCTCCTGCACTGCAGGCAGATTCTTTGCCATCTGAGCCACCAGGAAAGCCCCACAAAGGTATTAGAAATGAAATTGGAAGACAAGAGAGTAGAGCTAGAGGGAAACATTAGGAATCAGAGAGGTGTGACACAGTTGCCTTGGAAAATACAGGAAAGGAAACAGAGGCCAAGAAATATGGATTGTCTCTAAAAGCTGAAAAAGGGAAAGAAATATATTTTCTGCTTGAGGTTTCCAGAAGGAACACGGCCTTGCTAAAAACCTTGATTTTAGCCCAATGAAACTTGTGCCACACTTGATTACAGAACTGTAAGATTACATATTTCTGTTTTTTTAAACTGAAAAGTTTGTAGTAATTTTTTAAAGAATGCAGGTATATTATTCTTTTAAAAGATATCATTTTCCTTTCTCCTAGCCACTGAGTTGGAAATATAGTCATACCTCAGAGATACTGTAAGTTTGGTTCCAAAATATCACAATAAAGCAAATATCTGTCTCTTATACACATCTAGATGTGTATAAGAGACAGCTTTACATTAACACAAAAANCTTTCTCCTAGCCACTGAGTTGGAAATATAGTCATACCTCAGAGATACTGTAAGTTTGGTTCCAAAATATCACAATAAAGCAAATATTGCAATAAAGCAAGTCACACGAATTTTTTGGTTTCCCAGTGCATGTTTATAATAAACATGTTTACACTATCGTGAGGCCTATTTAGCTTGCAATAGCATTATGTCTAAAAATATATATACATACCTTAATCTTAAGATGCTTTATTGCTAAACAATTCTAATCATCACCTGAGCCTTAAGTAAGTCATATATTTTTGCAGTAGCAACATCAAAAGATCACTGATCACAGCTTGCCATGACAAATAAAATAATAATTAAAAAGTTTTAAATAATGAGAGAATTACCAAAATATGACACAGAGACCCGAAGTGAGCAAATGCTGTTGGGAAAATGTCGCTGATACGTTTGCTCAACACAAAGTGTCACAAAGCTTCAATGTGTAAAATATGCAGTGTCTGTGAAGCACAATAAAGCAAAGCACAATTAAACAAGATACGCCGAATGTCCAAGGTGTGCAAAGGACAAAATTTCATCCTTATATGAGTGATAGTGATAGAACAGGGGATAGGTCTTTGAGATGAGCAATAAGCTACATTCTATATGTGTGTGCTCAGTCATGTCCGACTCTTTGTGACCCTATGAACTGTGGCTCCTCTGTCCATAGGATTTCTCAGGCAGGAATACTGGAGGGGGTTGACATTTCCTTCTCTAGGAGATCTTCTTCCAGGGTCGAACCCACATCTCCTGCATTGTCAGGCAGATTCTTTACCACTGCACCACCTGGAAGGTCCTTACTTATATTCTACAAATGTTTTTACAAAAGCATCAAAGAATTCACTTTTGTGTAGTATAGAAAAATTCTCAAGAAACCATTGCTCCCATTTTATGGGCCAAAGAGCTAAACAGACATTGCTCCAAAGAAGACATACAGATGGCTAACAAACACATGAAAAGATGCTCAACATCACTCACTATCAGAGAAATGCAAATCAAAACCACAATGAGGTACAATTTCATGCCAGTCAGAATGGCTGCTATCAAAAAGTCTACAAACAATAAATGCTGGAGAGGGTGTGGAGAAGAGGGAACCCTCTTACACTGTTGATGGGAATGCCAACTAGTACAGCCACTATGGAGAAGAGTGTGGAGATTCCTTAAAAAACTGGAAATAGAACTGCCATGTGACCCAGCAATCCCATTGCTGAGCATACACACTGAGGAAACCAGAACTGAAAGAGACATGTGTACCCCAATGTTCATCACAGCATTGTTTACAATAGCCAGGACATGGAAGCAACCCAGATGTCCATCAGCAGACAAATGGATAAGAAAGCTGTGGTACATATACACAATAGAATATTACTCAGCCACTAAAAAGAATTCATTTGAATCAGTTCTAGTGAAGTGGATAAAACTGGAGCCTGTTATACAGAGTGAAATAAGTCAGAAAGAAAAATATCAATATAGTATATTAACACATGTATATGGAATTTAGAAAGATGGTAATAATGACCCTACATACGAGATAGCAAAAGAGACACAGATATAAAGAACAGACTTTTGCTCTGTGGGAGAAGGCGAGGGTGGGATGATTTGAGAGAATAGCAATGAAACATGTATATTATCATATGTGAAATAGATCGCCAGTCCAGGTTTGATGCATGAGACAGGGTGCTCAGGGCTGGTGCACTGGGATGACCCTGAGGGATGGGATGGGGTTCAGGATGGGGGTTCAGGATGGGGAACACATGTGCACCCATGGCTAATTCATGTCAATGTATGGCAAAAACCACAACAATATTGTAAAGAAATTAGCCTCCAATTAAAATAAATAAACTAATTTAATAAAAAAGAGAAACCATTGCTCCCATTTTAACAGTGCAAGCAAGCTGAAGAAATTATCCATACATAATTCTAAAGCCTGTAAGAGAACTGAAGATGCAAATAAATCCAAATAGACTAAATTCCAGAAAGCTCTTAGGAAGGAAGATGTGTAATGGTACACATCTGCTTTTACTTTGATGAAGCAGTGAGATGAGAAGGTATCAGCCATAGATGGAGTTAAGGAAAAACTAGCCAGATTTTAAACAAACTTTTCATGGGGGTGAGTGGGATGAAGAATGAGTGAGAATCGTGCAGTGCTCCAGCTGTAGAGTGAGCCTGCCCTGTTTTGCCAACCCTTTCCTACAAACTTATCCTGAGTGCACAGGAGTAGTACAGTTGAAGTCCCAGTGTCAAACTGAACTGGCAAAATCTGTGCATATTTATTGTATATCAATTTTACCTCAATTTGAAAAAAAAAAGCCTTGCAAAAAATAAACAGAAGTAGAAGGACTCTTGGGCTGATGTAGAGTTGAACTATGGGGTCCTAGAAACTGGACAGAAGGGCATAAAATAGAATTGTTCATTCTTTTTGGCAAATCTCCACTGGTGTTTTATAATTGTATTAGAATTTATTGGTGATTTACTATAGAATGTTTATAAGTGTGTAAGTCCCACATTAATATGGATGACTTTTGGAGATTTCTTTTTTTAACTGACTTTACTGAGGTATGATTGACAAACAGAAAGCTGTGCATATTTAGTAAATGCAACATAATAAACTTGAAGTATACATGTGTTCCCTGGTGGCTCAGACAGTAAAGCATCTGTCTACAATGCAGGTCATTCATGTCTGACCTCTGCTCCCCATTCTGGCTTTATTTCCTGCCATGCCCACTCCTACCCTAGCCCTCCTTCAACTACTTCTCTGCTACAAGAAGCTCATTGATACCTCAGGACCTTCACATATGCTGCTACCTCCCTTTCCCTAATTCTTGCCTTCTATTAATAACTCCTTCTCACCCTAAGTGTCCGCACAAATGTCACTGCCTCCAGGAAGCCTCCCCAAGTGCCCAGATCCTGTTAAATTCTCTTAGAGCCTCCTGTGATGCTCCATGATGACACAATACAANATTTTCCAGGCAAGAATATTGGAGTGGGTTGCCATTTCCTTCTCCAGGGGATCTTCCTGACCCAGGGATCAGACCTGTGTCTCCTGCACTGGCAGGTGGATTCTTTACCACTGAGCTACCTGAGAAGCCCATGGCTCTTAACCTGTACCTGCTCTGAAATAATATTCCAAAAGCTGCTCTTGGGTCTTGAAAGGCAACTGCGGGACAAATTCCAATGGACATCACAGTGTGCTAAGAAATTCCACAACTGAGGTGGCTGTGGTTCTCCAGTGTAAATTTGTCTTTAACTATATCCCATTAACTTAATAGTTTTGAAATTCTTAGGGTAGTACTTTAGACAAGAGATAATTGTATCATAGGGCTTCCCTGGTGGCTCAATGCTAAAGAATTCACCTGCCAAGGCAGGAGACCTGGGTTCAATCCCTGGGTCAGGAAGATCTCCTGGAGAAGGAAATGGCAACTCAGTCCAGTATTCTTGCCTGGAGAATCCCATGGATGGAGGAGTCTGGTGGGCTACAGTCCATGGGTTGCAAAGACTTGGACACAACTTAGCAACTAAATAACAACTGTACCATGGTGCCTTACTAGATTCACTGAAAAATGATGCATGAAATAGCGCTGTGTCGTAAAGCCCTGAAACTAGAATTGGAAGCTCCAGACTATTCCTGCCTTTATTACTTATTGACTGGGTCCTTAGCACAAACTGTATGATCTTTTGGGGCTTCATTTTCCCAGCATTTCCATTCACCTACAAATCAGTTCTAAGAAAAAAGTTAGTTGTTGTTGTTCAGTTGCTAAGTTGTGTCCGACCCTTTGTGACCCACGGACTGCAGCACGCCAGGCCTCCCTGTCCTTCACCGTCTCCCACAGCTTGGTCAAACTCATGTCCATTGAGTCGGTGATGCCATCCAACCATCTCATCCTCTGTCGCCCCCTTCTCCTGCCTTCAAACTTTCCCAGCATCAGGGTCTTTTCCAGTGAGTCAGCTCTTCGCATCAGGTGGCCAAAGGATTGGAGCTTCAGCTTCAGCATCAGCGCTTCCAATGAGTATTCAGTGTTGATTTCCTTTAGGATGGACTGGCTTGATCTCCTTGCTGTAAAGGGACTTTCAAACTTGTCAGATAAGTGAGGAAAATCTTGCATACTAGAACACTCATAATTTACATTAGTGTACCAAAGAACCTGAGTAAATTTGACACAACATTTCCTGAACTTACTAAACAATGAAACATTTTTGGGTTAAAGTCTATCACTAACGAATGTCCCTGAGGAACATGGGACCAGATGACCTTTATAATCCTTCCCCACTCCATGAGGAGGTCTGTAAGTTGCAATTTCTGCAAATTTGAGAAAAGTTACTGAGATATGAATTAAATTCAATAACAAATTTAACCTCCTTTAAAAGAGACCTTGAATTCTAGAAGGACTCATTTAGTTGCTGTATTTCATAGAATCTAAAATGCCACTGGTTATAAAATGCACCATTATTTTATGTACTTCTAAGGAAAAAAATGCTGCTAGTTAAACTATGACATGGCTTCGCTTATAAGACTCATCCTGATTTAGAGATATCTTAAATTCCCTAAATTCAAGTAGTACTCGTGTATTTAGAATTAGGAATGCTTTGGCTACTAGGCCTTGAAAGGAGGAGAATGAGAAGGGCATTAGAAAGATATTTTAAGCATTAAAAGATCTTTATGCTTGAATCTCTCAAATATAATTTTTGCATGAATTACTTTTACCATAACTCTAAGGAATCGTTGGGAAGCATACTTGCCTTTTACGGACTTATAACAGCTAAGATGTAACAAGACTGGATGTCACCAAGGATAAGAGTGTGAATCCCAGCACTTTTTTCTGGATGCTATTAATAGTATGGGTTTACACAACTCACCTTTTTATTGTGACTACTTCAAGAATATCATTATTTATTAATCCTTAGTTTTACTAATTCCATTTTCAACTGAGTGAATCTGGAATCTAGTTTGGGTTTCCCCTGCCCAATAAACAGACCCTACCGGGGTTGGTGAGGCAAAGCCTCTCCCCTTCTGAGGACTGTGGACACACCCAACCTGCAGGGAGCCGAGGAGAGCTTGAGGAGTGGACTGGACCAGGGGATAGGTCTGATCTCTGTTCACTGTGAGAGCTTGCACTTCACCAGACAAAGGGACAGAGGGGAAGGACAACTGGATTTGAATGCATGGGAGTGAGGGGCTTGTGTTGTGTGTCTGTCTGTCTGAGTGTGCATGTGTGTGTGTGTCTGTCTATCTGTCTGAGTGTGTGTGTGTGTCTATGTGAGTGTGCATGTGTGTGTGTGTGTGCTCAGTTATGTCCAATTCTTTGTGACCTCATGGACTGTAGCCTGCCAGGCTCCTTCGCACATGGAATTTTCCAGGCAAGAACACTGGACTGGGTTGCTATTTCCTCCTCCAGGGGATCTTCCTGACCCAGGGATTGAACCCACATCTCCTGCCTGTGTCTCCTGCATTGGCATGTGGATTCTTCACCACTTGAGCCAACTGCTCTATGAATAAGCAAACACCGACTAGTGTCTTGGAAGAGGAAATGCATGGAAGCAAGGGACCAGGTTCCATTACTGAGAAAGGTCAAGGCAGTCTTCTGTGTTTCTAATTTCCAGCCAACTTTTTCTGGAACCAGGCAGGCACTGAAGAAAATTTGTGTTTTTTTTTCAAAACTGAGTTAAAGCAGAAAAATATGATGATGTGAGATTGGCTTTTCCGGTAGCTTGTCATGGGAATTACTGGCAGGGCTCATCTCTGCAGTGTAAAAAGAAAAAAACTAAACTCAAACCTTAGCATATGTGCACCCAGGGAGAGAGACACCCACTGGAATATTCAAGGGCTGTCTGAAGGCCCATCTGCACTGAAGCTCATCCTCTGAGGGTCTCCTGGAGCTGACATTTTGTTTATTAGTCATTACCTTGAGTCTGGAAGAGGGCATGGCAACCCACTCCAGTATTTTTGCCTGGAGAATCCCATGGACAGAGGATCCTGGCAGACTACAGTCTATAGGGTCACAAAGAGTCGGACACAGCTGGGTATGAGCACACACATACTTTGACACAAGACATAAGACAGTAAACAGATTTCAAGGCAAAGTATCAGAAAAGGTATGACTGTTATTCCCTGTCACCCCCTTAGCATAAATTGGCTTATCAACCAGGGGGTTGGTCATCCCTTGGGTGCATACCTGCTAAGTTGCTTCAGTCATGCCTTACTCTTTATGACCCCACAGACTGTAGCCCACCAGGCTCCTCTGTCCATGGGATTCTCCAGGCAAGAATACTGGAGTGNTGGGTGCATACCTGCTAAGTTGCTTCAGTCATGCCTTACTCTTTATGACCCCACAGACTGTAGCCCACCAGGCTCCTCTGTCCATGGGATTCTCCAGGCAAGAATACTGGAGTGGGTTGCCATGGCCCCCTCTGGGGCATCTTCCGGATCCAGGGATTGAACCTGTATCTCTTATGTCTTGTCTTCTTCATTGGCAGGCAAGTTCTTTACCACTAATGCCACCTGGGAAGCCCTGGTCATCCATTAGTGCCCTGCAGAAACAGAAATGGAGTCAGTTTAAATAACGTAACAATCATTGCAGGGTTGGCTAGTGACAGAAACCGTCCGTGACTTAGCCTAAACGAAAGTGATGCTGTTAGAATAACACTGGGTGGCATTTGGGAACCCAAAGTAAGGAATGTGCTTGGTCCTCAAAAAAGTTTAGAGTCAGGAACTTGAACTCTAGGAGATACCCTCTTCTCTGGTCTCCTCTCTCCCTGTCTGCTTGCCCCACTTCCCTGGTTCATTTATTAGAAAACAGGACCACTATCTGGGTGTCACCTCCCCTAGCCCAGGGTTCCCAGAGACTGGCTTCTCATTTCCAACAGGAGCTCCAGCTCTGGTTGGATCATGTCTCAGCCATGGGCTTAGCAACTCTGAGAATGGAATGGTTATAACTCCCTCTAAAATAGTAAGTTTCTACAAAGTAAAATAATGTACTACTAAGTCAGACTCTAAAGAGGAAAAAAAAAAATCCAATCTTGCACAGGAGGCGGAGGAGAGACAAAGAGAGAGAGAGGGAGAGAATATTGAAATGACTTATATTCTTTTAATAAGCATGAGGGCAGCTGGAGGGGTGTGGGTCTCCCACCAGGTGAGAAGATCTGGATGAGGTAGACGGCCATGTGCATGTTCTTGTGTGGGTCATCCCAGGCATGCAAACATCAGGACAAAACAGCAAAGGACTCAGTCATGAGGAGGCAGCCCCACTGCGGAGGGTCTTCTCCACCTTGGAGATGGTCTGANATCTGGATGAGGTAGACGGCCATGTGCATGTTCTTGTGTGGGTCATCCCAGGCATGCAAACATCAGGACAAAACAGCAAAGGACTCAGTCATGAGGAGGCAGCCCCACTGCGGAGGGTCTTCTCCACCTTGGAGATGGTCTGAGAAGGGATTGGGAGACTTTGGCTCATAAAGAATGAATTCAGGAAGGGGGGCAATTGGACTCAAGCAGAGAAAGGTTAACTGAGCCTCTGTCCTTCAGAATTTGGTGTTGCTGTGCTTTGCTCGGCTGTGTCTGACTCCTTGCTCACTTACCCCGGATAAGTCAACACGGATAACTAATCGTTCAGCTGCATGTCCACAGTGTCCTGCCTGTTCAGTTTGTCCATACTGCCATCTGGACCAGGAAAGGGAACGGCAGCACTTCAACTTCCTTGTGCCTATCATCTCGGGCTGATGACCAGCTCTCTCCCTCACCATCACCTCCAGAGGCTGGGTTGCCTGGGGTAGGACCAGGGCCTCTGCTTGCTCTCAAAATCATAGGGATAGTGGCATCTCTAGTTCAACCATTTGTCCATTTGTTAACCATTTGTACGACCCAATCAAAACTTTAGGTCAAAGAAAAAGGGTAGAGTTGCTGAAATCAACCAAGGTCTGAAAGCATATAATGCAGAGAGAATTCCTCTTCCAACCAGGCCCTCTTGGGGACCCACAAGACTTGACAGGAAAGAACTCAAGGCTGAAATAAGAGACTGTTCAAGAGAAGTGTACTTGTGGGTTTAGTTACAGATCAGGCTGACTTGGTTTGGATTCCCAGGAGATCCTGAGACAAGGGTTTCCACACAAGCGCTTTGATAGCTACTCCAGGTAACAGCATGAAGCGGATTTTGCTAGGCACACACAGAAGAAAGGGTGCATCTCCAAGCAAGTTCCCTCCATGGCCACGTGGAGACAAGCCCACTGGGGGACGGTTTAGAGGGTGTGCCCTAAAGTTCCCCACAAGAGGACAAAGGGTGCTGCGGTGTTTACCCACCACTCTCACCCCAAGGGACACAAATCTCGGACACTCTGGGTCTGCCCCACAAGAGAAAAGATGGGGCTTCTAGTTGACCCTGGAGTAAGGTGTGAGCACAGGGGGTATTGACATGGTATTGACATGGGTATTGAAGCACGTGCAATTGTGTCTTTCTGTGGCTTCAGCCAGGGATGCTACAGGCAAGTCTTTCCAAGATTTGATTCCATTTATACGAGGTACCAATAGTCAAATTCATACAGTCAGAAGGTAGGCTGGAGTTGCCAGGGGTCAGGGAGTGGGGAGTGGAGATGGGGTATAGAGAGTTAGCACTCAATGGGGACAGAATTTCAGCTTAAGTAGGTGAAAAGTTTGGGAGGTAGATGATGGTGAGAGTTGTATGACAATGTGAATGTACTTAGTGCTTCTGGACTGAACTGTTAAATATGGTGAAAATAGGATGTTTTTATATTATGTGAACTTTATCACAATAAAAACATTAGAAATTAATAAAATAAAGTAAGTTTAAATTAAAAAGAAGATTGGGGTCTCTCAAGGATGAATTCCAACTTTGCTGTGAGGTGAGGAAGAGAAAGAGGGGGTGATAGACAAGAGTACCCTATCAACAGCATCCTTATGACTCCTTGGGACAAGGGGTGGACCATTCATGGATGTTTTAATATGGAACTGTGTATTGAGAACAAGGTGAAGCTAGTTAAGATGCAAACAACACCAGAGGGTTTATGAGGTGTTTCCAGCATAAGGGAACAGGTCTAAGGTCTGCAAATTGAATGAATGGGGCCTTAACAGAGGTGACAAATAACCCAGTGCTCAGATGCTAAGTCCTTATGTCCCCTCTGTCACCCACTGGAGAACTTGGAACCAATATTGGAGGGAGAATTGACTGTATCAGGGATCTCCATCTGGAAGGTTAAGCAGGCATATTTTGGTTATGTGATAACTGTGCTGGTTTTAAATGAAATCACACACTCCTTAGAAAGTTTGTTGTTTACTTGCTACGTTGTGTCTGACACTTTTGCAAACCATGGGCTGTAGCCTGCTAGGCTCCCCTGTCCCTGGGGTTTCCCAGGCAAAAGTACTGGAGAGGGTTGCCATTTCCTTCTCCAGGGGATCTTCCCAACCCAGGGATTGAATCTGAGTCTCCTGTACTGCAGGCAGATTCTCTACCACTGAGCCACATGGGAAGTCCCTGAGATAGTTACATTTCTAAATAAAACACTACTCAGGTCAATCAAGAGGAATACAATTATATAATCAATTATTTTGGAGTTAGCTATTTCTGTTAACACATTATTGACCAGAGACATATTAATAAGTCTTTTGTTACCTGAATGTTACTGACCAAAGATGTATCAATACGTTTTTAGAGAGGGATACAATTAACCTCACGGAGCCAAATTGGTAGACCTTAAAATTGATCAAAGCTTCATTATGCAACTTCTGATTGTTGTTATCATTCACATTTTGCTCTGTTAGATTTTTCTTCCAACTTTGTATATATTATAAGAGTAAAGTTTTTAAAAATGGAGAATTGCAAAATTTTGAATGAGGAATTTTTGGTGATTTTCATGCAGATGCTTTCTCTGATTTTCTAATCAACATATATGCTCATGTCTCAGAGGATGATAGCTCTTCAAGGTATAGTTCTGATTCAGATGATGTGAATATTAGGCCAAGAAAAAGACAAAGAAAAAATCCGTAATGACTGACTCTGATATGGAAAGTGAAAGTGAAAATGAAACTCATGGTACTAGGGAAATNTCCTTTCCTTATTTGGAACCAGTCTGTCGTTCCATGTCCAGTTCTAACTGTTGCTTCCTGACATGTCTTGGTAGGTTATACGTTTCTAAGAATTTTTTCATTTCTTCTAGGTTGTCTAGTCTGTTGGTATATAGTTGTTCCATTCAGTTTTTTTTTTTCTGCTTTGCCTAGGAACATTACATCTCTACAACCCCCCGTTTTCATATACTGTAGGATTTTCCTTTTCTTATTCTTGTAAGCAAAATGATAAAGCTCTCCTTTTTTTTTGTTGTTTCTGAATCCTCATAAAATACATTGGTCTAGGTTTCAGATTTAATAGGTACTTGCCAGTGGTTTTCCTAAAAAAATGATTTCAAACAAAAATGACTTTACTCTTAATAACAATAGATAATCACTTCTTATATTTCCAGGTGATTTAAATACTAAACAAAAGGAAGTTGAAAATTTTGTTTTAAGAGATACTATATATCTGTTGAAAATAAGAATTACCTAAGGAAATAACAATATCCAAATCATAGGACCCATGTTTCCAAATATAAAAAATATTTAAACCAGTCATTCAGGTATCCAGTCTGACTTCGTATGAAATGTTACTCACCTAACATTCATGATTTTCTTAAAAATGGAAAAATGTGTAAAATCTTCAAATTCCTGCATATATTTGTATGGGAATATGCCATTACCTACCATGAAATTTCCTAGGAGTAGTCCCTATTAGGCAACCCAGTAGAGGAATCTAAGCTAAGTCAAAATTATATGTATAGCTGGAGCAAGCATGCAGTCTGCAGATTCCCACTTTGCACCATAAAGTAGAGAAGAAGTATAAAAAAAATAAACTCCCACCTATCTATACAACCTTCCCTGTGGTGTGCTAAATTGCTTCAGTCGTGTCTGACTCTCTGCCACTCAATGGGCTGTAACCCACCAGGCTCCTCAGTCCATGGGATTCTCCAGGCAAGAATATTGGAGTGGGTTGCCATGCCCTCCTTTAGGGGATCTTCCGGACCCAGGGATCGAACCCGTGTCTCTTGCATTGCAAGCAGATTCTTTACCACTGAGCCACTGGGGAAGCCCATATTCACCTGAAATCCTTCCAACTGAACACTCTTTTCCAAGTTAAGTCATCTTCATATAAAGAACTCTGTTAAAATGATAATATCTAATTCAGAGGGATAACACATTATTAAGTCTGCCATCAGCCTACTTTCTATGATTAGGTTTAGACTCATTCCCTGGCCTACCATCCTCAGAGTCTCATGTAGTAAGACTGAAACTTAGCCGAGGAATCTGTATATTGTAACAAGCATCCCTATTGAGTCTACTGTGGTTGGTTTGGGAAAATATTTTTAGAAATGCTGCCTAAGAAATCTGAACAAAGTTAATAAACAGCTGGGAGAAACTTCAAATAGTTAAAGTGATTATGAGATAGGCAGCAGGATCTTTGAGTGCAAATCATCTATTTTGTAGTTTTTACCTTAACTGACCTCTGAAAGTGTCCTTTTTACACTGTGTAACCATCCCTCATGGTATCTAAGCTCTGTAAGAATATGTATATAAGTAAAAAATAAATAAATAAATTGCTACAAAGTATAACCTATTAACAACAACAACAACAACAACAAAAAACAAAGCAGTTTGTAAAAATATACTTTAAATACAATTTTTACACCCATATTCAAGTTTTTATTTGTATCTTCATTCATTTTAATCATTATTGTTACTATAAAGGGTCTGAGGAATTCTTGTAAAAGTTTTCACATGGCTTCCATGTGAAAGTTGGAAAAATAAATTTTACAAGCCATTTGGCACACCCCTTCTGTAGCATTCAACTCTTTAAAACTCTTATTTATGAAGACTAGTTTGGTATCTGTTTTTAATCCTTGGTTGTTAGAGCTATAACAGTAGAGAGATTGGGTCTACTGTTTTCATCACTATATCACTGAAATGTATCATGGAATAGCCATAACTTAAAGGAGGAAAGAAAAATCAGGGAGTTTGCGGGAGAATGGACACATGCATATGTATGGTTAAGTCCCTTTGCTGTTCACCTGAAACAATCACAGCATTGTTAATCGGCTATCCTCCAATACAAAATAAAAAGTTAAAAAAAAAAGAAAAAGAAAAAAATCAAAACCTGGGGTAGATAAATGGTACATTATGGAATACATGTGTCTCTGAGTGAAACAAAAACAATCCACTGTAACTTTGAACCTGAAATCAGCAATCATCATCTATGATTTTTTATTTTAATTTTTAAGTTAGATGGGAAGACCTTAAATAATGAAATACAATTTCCTATTTTTAAATGATCCCAGCAACTAGAGCACATTTGCCCTTTATGGGGGTAATCTGTGTTTTTATAAAGTCATTTTACAAGAATAGCTTATACCATTATATCTTGTTTTAGATATTTTAAAATAACAAAATCATATGCAATTTTAATACTTATGATTAAAATGGAAATTAGGCACCTTAGTATGCTCCATTTAGACTGGAATACGTGATGCATTATTTATTGCAAAAATAGGTTTGAGGATGCAAAGCCTTATTTTAGCAACTTCTTACAGGCCGACTGTTTAAAACATGCCCCAGGTAGCTGTAGGACTTATTCCACATTTTACAGTCCCTTTACATCTATTTTTAAAAACTATTTACAAATATTAAAACTTACATCACTGCAATATAAAATATCTGAAATTAAAAATTATAATTTTATAGACAATTTGTCTTTGCGTTCATATATTTGTAAATGAAAGATGACTATGCTGCTGCTGCTGCTGCTGCTGCTAAGGTGCTTCGTTCGTGTCCGACTCTACGTGATCCCACAGACGGCAGCCCACCAGGCTCCTCTGTCCCCGGGATTCTCTAGGCAAGAATACTGGAGTGGGTTGCCATTTCCTTCTCCAAAAGATGACTATAAATACATTCAAAACTGGGCTCCACAGGCAGGAAATCATTACAAAGAAATGTTGTTCAATAAGATTTCCCATTTGTTCCTTAATTCACTTTCAGTTTGAACTTTTTTGAAACTAAAGAGTCAACACTGCTAACCAAGTGTTACAGTTGGATTTTAATAGTTTTTATTAGTTTTCTGTAGGATAAAAATGGCAGGTTTGTAATGAAAAAGGAAGTTTAATGTTCACTTCTCATGGGTCTAAAGCAGGGGCGGATGGGCAAATGATTTTTGGAAAAGTCCAGATAGTAAATATTTTCACCTTTGGGGACGACATGCAGTCTCTGTCACAACTACTGAACTCTGCCATCATAACTTGAAATAGCCATAGACTGTACATAAACAAATGGACATGACTGTGTTCCAATGACACTTCATTTACAAAAAAAAGGCAGCGTCCTGACTCCTGACTTTAAACATAGAATGCAAGTACACAAGAGTAAAATGGTTACATTTTTCACACGGAAGCTGAGCCCTGAGCCAGGACTGTCGATTCCACATCTGAGAACCATTAACTGTGACATCATTACTGACTACTTCTGTACCCCTTAATTTACATGAATTCTGTTACCCGAAAGAATAAATACCACTTATCCTTTATTTTCTGTTGTTTCATCATCCTTTGAGCACAAGGCCTTCGTATCACAAAGATAGTTGCTGCTGCTGCTAAGTTGCTTCAGTTGTGTCCAACTCTGTGCGACCCCATAGATGGCAGCCCAACAGGCTCCCCCGTCCCTGGGATTCTCCAGACAAGAGCACTGGAGTGGGTTGCCATTTCCTTCTCCAATGCATGAAAGTGAAAAGTGAAAGTGAAGTCGCCCAGTCGTGTCCGACGCTTCTTCAAATACAACTAAGGAGACAGCAACAAAAACTCAATCCAATCGTAAAGTACATTAATATCACGGATCGTTAGGTACTGGCAACTAGATAAGAGTAAAACTAACAAATCATCAAAAACATTAATCGTTTCCACAGTGAATAACTGTTACTCTAAAATTTTTAAAAAGTACTATTTAAACGCATGGTAGAAAGTTTATCATAGGAAAAAAAAATTACTGTAAAGAAGGCGCATGGATTGACAATGGTAAAAGATTTTTTTTTCCTGTTTTCAGTGGGAGAGATTTAGGACAAAGATGTACTCAGGGTTAGTATATGAAAGGATTGGCACAAAGTCTAACTATGTATCAATAAGATTTAAGTTATCTAAGTAAGGACCATTGTTCATCTTATGTTCCTGAGGAAGATGACAAAGTCAAATTTTTTAATTTGGCCAGCAACTTAAGTATAATGTATAAATCCTTGTGGGATAAAAACTTTTTTAATGCTGTGACAAAGAATATTGTTTATCACAAATATTCGTGTTTCTTCTCTGCTTCTGAGGCACATATAGTTCTTTACCCTTTGGCAATTATGTGGGGACATATGGTTGTATTCTGGCCAGTGAAATATGGACAGAAGTTATACACATTACTTCTAAGACTGATTTTTAAGACTTCTGCAGAAATTTCCATGCTTTTTCTTACTTTATTTACTGGCCATATACAAAGACTACAATAGATACCTCCAAGGCCCAAGAGTGAATGAAACATGAAATCATGGGATTAAAGAGAGTTGTGGCTGTAACTGGCTTTAACAGCCAAACTTGTAACATCTTAAGAGGAATATATGAACAAAGGATAAATAAATTTCCAAGCATATAACTTTTCTGTTCTAATTTACTATCACCTAAAATAGTTATATCTATCAAAATTAAAGTACATGTTATATATATAATATGTGTACTAAACATATTATAAACGTATACATTTATGTATATATATATATTTATATATAAATTTCTTAAAGTTCTATTTCAAACAAGTGTCAAGTTATAGCTCAGAAAATGAATAATGAGTTTCGTTATCCTTTCGGATTCTTTACCGCCTGAGCCACCAGGGAAGCTCTCACTTCACATAGAATGTTTAAATCTAAATTGTGCAATCCTACCCATATAATCTTTTTTATAGTAAATTTAGTCTTTTATCAATCCTTCTTCTTCTTAAGTGTTAATGTGAGGAACACTTTTTGCCTTTTAATAGTTGATATCAGAAAAGCAGACATAAATAATTTGCCTTATTTCATTTTATAGAATAATGTTCAGCCTCTGCATTCTGCAGGAATTTAAAAAAAATCACTCTAAAAAATTGCTCTAAATAAAATGGATCAACTGATTAATCTTAAAAAACAAATAATATAGTCACAATTTGTAATTTAATTTAAAATTTTTGGTAATCAATTAAATAATTTTTGGATATCTTGCTGCAGTATTAAGAGGAAAATGAAAAGAAAAAAGGATTCAGTTATAAGTTAAATTGTAGATTACTTTTATGAAGTAGATTCCTATTTTATATTTTTCAGCTCTAATAAAAGCATGCTTTTATGCTTTAAAAACCATGTGGTATTGATCCTATCTAAATTATGCTTAATAACTAGCTTCAAAACTAAATTTCAATGAAAGAGACAAACTATGTTGAAAATTCAAGGGGGGGATAAAAGGCAAGCTCTTATTTCAGTGCTCCTGGGTATTCAACTGTAATAGTCATTTTTCCTAAGGTATGCAAAATCACCAAGAAGTTTCATGCAAAAGGCTTGCTGAATAACCAAAATAATATCACAAATACTTTGGGAGTGTAACTAATGCAATTCAATGAAACTGCTGATTGAAGAGATTTCTCATGTTATTAGTAAATGACTTTAGAGTTACAAGGGACAAGTTGTAAAAAGGCAAACATTAGTAATTATCAGATGCTTACAGTGCATTACAATGTGCCTGCATCATTTAAACAGTAAATTATCACCTTTTAGCGTAATAAAATAATAAGAATTAGAAGATTATAGAAAATACTGGATGCTTGGGGCTGGTGCACTGAGAGGACCCAGAGGGATGGTACGGGGAGGGAGGAGGGAAGGGGGTTCAGGATGGGGAACCTGTGGCGGATTCATGTTGATGTATGGCAAAACCAATACAATATTGTAAAGTAATTAACCTCCAATTAAAATAAATAAATTTATATTTAAAAAAAATAAAATAAAAAAAATTTT
>SJYV01049430.1:3420-28938 GCA_006410875.1 Neotragus pygmaeus | reverse complement strand
TCTTCTTGGCTTGCCATGAAGTAGTAGCCAATGGGGTAACACAAGCTTTGTTTCACCATTTTATTTGCCTTTCCTCATGCATGCTGCCTTAGGTTTCCATGTCCCAAATAAATTATCAACTCTTTTAACCCATGTCTCAAATTCTGTTTATTAGAGATTGATCAAAGAATAATATAACCTTATCATTTTCACTTATCATTTTACACTTCTAGCTATAAAACATTTTAAGAGATACCATAATGAAATACTCAGATTTAATGGAATTGATGCTCCTCCATCAATTTTGACCACTGTCATCATGACATCTAAGATGAGCCTCATATTATGTTAATGTGCAACTGAATTCATGAAACACCCCTTCCATTTTCTCTTCCCTGCTTCAACCAAAACTTGCTTCTTCTTGAATATGTTATCTATCTCAATGAAAACCCCCATGAACCTGGGAACCATTTGTTCTTACTCTTTATCCAAATTTAATTATTCATCAGGCCTGTCAATTCTACTGCTAAGTATTTCATTTTTAAAATTAATTTATTTATTTTAATTGGAGGCTAATTACTTTACAATATTGTAATGGTTTTGGCCATATATTGACATGAGTATTTCTTGAATTGAATCTCTTTTCACTTCCCACTTTCACAGTTTAAAAATGACAGCCACCATCTTTCACTAGAACAATTTCAATAATCTTTCAGTCAGGCTCTCTTCCTTCAATCTCTGCAGTCTCTAGTCCATCTTTTGGCCTGCTGCCAAAATTTTCAATTGAAAGTGATAACAACAAATACATACTAAAAATCTCTTTAATAACACCCCACTGGCAAAATTGTAACATACAATCCAAGCTCCCAGCATGCCATATAATGACCTTTGTAATCAGATGGTTTCCATACAACTGAGTTTTTTTTTTTTTTAATGCCAAGGTTTTTCATGCTTCCTAGTTTTTTTAAATGACATTTCTCCCACTTAAAATATCCTTTTGCTCCACTGTTCACCTGATAAATTCCTATTAATCTTTAAGAGACAGCTTAATATTCATATCACTTCCTCTCTTAGGCCTTTCCTATGTCTATGTCACTTCTTCTTGAGTGATAACTTAATTCTTTCCATGTGTCTCTTACACATGCCCAATAACCTTGGTCTTAAGGTAAGGACAGATAAGCAAGAGATGAAAGGGAAATGTGTAAGTACTCTGTAGAGCTTCTGTTTGGATCAAGTATGCTATCATTCTATTGACCAAAGCAACTCACATGGAGGAGTCTAGAATCAAGAAGGGAAACAGAATGACCCAGAAGAATGAGAAGGAACTGTGAAATTCTATGGAAAAGAACAAAGATAAAAGGAAAAGTTAATAACCATAAGCACAACTGATCTACCACGCAATGTGAATATTAATTCCTGAAAACCTGGGCTCCATAGAATCCTTTTCTTAAAGCATGCATGCTCAGTTGCATCCAACTCTCTGTAACTCCATGGACTGTAGCCTACCAGACTCCTCTGTCCATAGGATTCTCCAGGCAAGAGTACTGGAGTGGGTTGTCATTTCCTTCTCCAGGGGATCTTTCCAACCCAGGGATTGAACCCATATCTTCTGTGGCTCCTGCACTGGCACGTGGATTCTTTATCACTGAGCCACTGGGAAGCACTCTTAAAGCATATCTAGAGGTCAAATACAGCAATCAAATCAATCAAATCTCTACTTGATAATGCATTTGCTATATGGAAAAGGAATAAAAGAAGTCAGGGATGACTGGAAACCATGAGCTTTTGGAAATGATGACCAATTTAGATATTATTGGGATTTCTTTGGCAGTCCAGTGGCTAAGGCTCTGCAATCCTGATGCAGGAGGCCAGGGTTCATTCTTGGTCAGGGAACTGGATCGCACATGTCCTAACTAAGAGTTCACATGCTGCAACTAAAATCCTGGATGCTGTAACGAAGATCGAAGATCCCGCATGCAGCAATCAACTAAGACCTGGTGCAGCCAAATAAACAAATAAATAAATAATTTTAAAATATATTACAAACACATCTCCTTGCCAGTTAATACCATGGCTTTAGTGGTTTAACAGGTATGGTTTTAGAGAGCTGGATGCTGCGTGAGATTGAGGAATTTGGGTAGAAATAACATGAAAGTCAATATCATAAAATATTACACAACAAGGTAACAGTTGCTGTAAAGTGAAAAGAAAACATATTTTTTGTGGCTCTGTTCAATTAATAGATCTTGATTTTCACAGACCAGGATACATTTTGGGAATTCTGATTTTCTTTCTCTACTATGACAGGCAGAGAAAACATCTTAAAAAATGTGTATTAGGTTATCCTTAAGAACCTTAATGAATTCATAAAGAATATGCATTCACACTAAAGCCATAATTGGGTTTCCCTTATGGCTCAGCTGGTAAAGAATCCTCCTGCAATGTGGGAGACCTGGGTTCGATCCCTGGGTTGGGAAGATCCCCTGGAGAAGGGAAAGGCTACCCACTCCAGTATTCTGGCCTGGAGAATTCCATGGATTGAATAGTCCATGGGGCCGCAAAGAGTTGGACATGACTGAGAGACTCTCACTCCACTTCACTTAAAACCATAATTGAGTGATAGCCCAGTGTGTTTACCCAGTTCCTTTGCTGTGGTCTAGCTATTCAAGAAGACACTGTTCTTAAACCTAAGTTTGAATAAAGAAGTATATTGAATAAACCCCNGAATAGTCCATGGGGCCGCAAAGAGTTGGACATGACTGAGAGACTCTCACTCCACTTCACTTAAAACCATAATTGAGTGATAGCCCAGTGTGTTTACCCAGTTCCTTTGCTGTGGTCTAGCTATTCAAGAAGACACTGTTCTTAAACCTAAGTTTGAATAAAGAAGTATATTGAATAAACCCCGCAGATATTGTAAAGTTAAGCCCTAGACATGAAGGGACCTGGCATTGAATGAGAAATCGAAGCTAATCACAAATTATTGTAGGTGTAATAAGAAATCATTGGGTTGAATGAAACCATGATTTTACCTACTTCCTTGCTGTTGTTGGATGCTATTATATTGTCATCATTTTCACTGCTGATTTCTCTTCGTGGTTATCACACATGCATAGGTATATGTGGGGGATAGCCTAATTCTTGTTGGAGGGAGGGGCTAATCTTACAAATGGAGCCATCCTGGGGTGCCAGAGAAGTCAAGTTGGACATCCCAGTAAGTGAGCAGAGGGCAATGTTATGGTTGATGTGTAGGCTAATAGGGAGTCAGTCCAAGGACAAGACGTTGGAAAAATGTAATACTGTATTTTCTAGGATAATTATTAAATACTATATTAATGATACTAATAATGTTAATGGCAATAGCAGTAAGTGCTATTTCTTGACCTCTGGCTATATGTTAGGTACCTGATAAGTAGATTTCATATATTATCTCTTATTGAGGTTAGTTTTATTGTCCCGGGCTACAAAAGGGACTATATGCCACAGGTTATACTTGCTGCCTGGAGTAGTTTTTAAAGCTGTTTTTAAACAGCTTTATTGAAGTAAAAATGATATACAAAGAACTGCACGTATTTAATGTGTACAATTTGATGTTTGATAAGTTTGGACATAGGCAAACACTCATGATGTTATCACCATAGTCAAGGTAACAGATATATCCATGACCTCCAAAGTTTTCCCTGTCTCTTGTCTCTATTTCTTATTTTATTTTACTTTTTGTGTGTGGTAAGAACAATTAACATGAGATCTGCTCTCTTAAATTCTGAGGTGCACAATACCATATAGTTAACTATAGGCAGTATGTTAGACAGCAGATACCTAGAGCATATTCATCTAGTATAACTGAAACCTTATATTCATTGACCAATAACTCCCTGAAGTAATTTTTAATACTCTTCTTTTACTCTAAAAAGTATTCTGGGTTAAAGGATAATGTATATGGTCACCCTGTTGATATACCATATGAGTGTTAAGTGTATGTGCTTTTATTTATTTTTTTAATACAAAATGATGGAGGAATTGGGAATTGAATTCACAAAGGCAGGATGACAAAACAGACAATACCTCAGAGTTAGGAAGAGGAGTATTTCACTCCCAACTGCTGTTGCTTGTTAGCTCTGGAGACTTGGGTCAGTTCATTTCTCTGAAGCTGCAATGGTATCTGTAAAAGGAGACTAAGAAACCCCTCAGTGAAGGGTTGTTTTAAAGTATCAGAGAATGTACAAAGTGCCCTTCAGGTAGTAGATGCTTAATAGTGTTATGTTAAAACAATTATTACTGAAATACGAGTATTCATCTTTGAACTTCTATAACAATCCTTTATATAAAATAGGTATTTGAAAATGTTTAATAAAATTGTTTAATAGATGATTTTCAAATGTAAATCAATTATAAACCCAAACTGGATTCTTAGCTATCGTCAGTTTTGAAAGAATTTTTCATAATGATCTTCTTTAACAATATAATTTTCCTTAAATTTTAATGAGGTCCTAAAAACTAAACAATTATTACCTCCAATTTCAATTACAATTATGAATGTATTCTAGGCTGTTAGCTTGGTTACTGTTCATATGAGCAATCAGGGCTTACCTCTTTCTGTCTGCCTGCTAATTGATCTGTTCTAGGCACTAAGTTAAGGGGACTGGATAAAAATCTCAGTGTACCTGAGCAGTCTACAGTCTCAGTCTACATACCATTGGCTGTAGGCTGAAGCAGAGTGGGAAGGACTTCTTACTCTCAGACCAAAACACTGAGGAAATAAGGTTGGATGGCAGTGTATAGAGAGTCAATAAATATAACAGTGGGCTCACAGAAATTCAGACTGGCCTAGGCATGGCCTAACATGGCAGGGCTGACCTGGTGGTTCTATCATTCCTACTTTCCAACTTCTGTGGAGGACCACTATATCCCTTTATGAATATTCTGTGAACTTGTTATGGCTACTATAGTACCTTGTCAGCTTAAGCTTTTAACCGAAGTCCTGCCTTAAGCCACTTCAAGAAACACCAATGAAATAAAATGTCAAGACATAATATATACAAACTATGTCTAGTACATAATGTATAGGTAAATTTGCTTTCTCTTTTTTTATACTATAAGCAGGATATGTTGCTAGATATCATAAAGGATATAATACTGGTAAAACAGGATTGTATTCTACTCTAGCACAGATGTCACCTAGTAGAGGAGAAGAAATGAATGCTGTTAACTATGTCATACATTCATATGTCAGCATTTATTTACATATGACCCCAAGCTTTAGGCAACGCATTGGAGACATGAAGATAAATAAGCATGGTATACCATGTTCAAGAAATTTACCCTCTCTTGTAATTTTCTTCCTTTCTCTTACCCATTATAATCAGTTACTCTCTCTAGAATATGGACTTTGTTCAGACATCAGTTACAATTTCTATCATATGAATACACGAACCAACCCTCCACTATGTTATGAAGTACATTACCTATGCTGTATTATTTTACACATAGATCACTGACCTGGTAAGGAATCCTGCTCAATATTTATTGCTAAAATGTCCCTATAGCAATCTACTGGCTTAAGGTGAGTTATGAGCCTGATTTTATTATAACTGTTAAACTTATACCTTATGGAACACAGAACTAATGAAAAAGTATAAAACTTCTAGAAGATAACACAGGAGAAAACCTAGATGACCTTGGTTAAGGTCATGACTTTTTAGATATAACACCAAAGCATGATCCAAGAAAGAAATAATTGATAAGCTGAACTGCATTAAAATTAAAAACTTCTCCTTTGAGAAAAACAATGTCAAGAGAACAAGACAGCCACAGACTCAGAAAAAAAAATTTGCAAAGACATATCTGATAAAGGATTATTATTCAAAATATACAAAGAACTGTTATATGCACAAGAAATTCTCCAATGGAGATTGGGAACATATGTCAACATAGAGACCACAGTAAACAATAGAGTCAGGTTTGGAATAAGAGTTCTTATTTGCTTTCTTTATTGTTAACCAAGTATAATATTTATAAGAGTTTTTTTTTTTAAAGAAAGTATAGTCTCAAATGCCTAATTACCCTCTACAGTAGTTACACACTGGTTCATCTATAATCACTAGATATTTTTACTTTTAAGACTGAGTATTGACTCTAGAGAGTTAATGGCTGTAAAGTGTGAAACAGGGGACAACAACAGGTAACTAAGTCTTTGTAAAAAGAAGAAATAATTATGTAGTTCCCATTGTTTCCCTTTGAAATTCTAAAAAGAAAGAAATATAAACTGAGAATATAAGTAACTCAAGAATGTTTTGTTTCAACTCTACTGGCCTCTCAATATCTAATTTTCAAAGTCAGGCAAATATGATATAAAATATTTAAAAGTCTATCTTTCATCCTAACTTGGAAAAAAAGTGTCAGACTAAGAAGAAAATATAAAGTTGGCTTGGTTTGCCTTTAGCATGACACCTTCCTTCTCTGGTGGCTCAGATGATAAAAGCATCTGCCTACAATGCAGGAGACCCGGGTTCCATCCCTGCATCAGGAAGATCCCCTGGAGTAGGAAATGGCAACCCATTCCAGTACTTTTGCCTTGAAAATCCCATGGATGGAGGAGCCTGATAGGATAGTCCATGGGGTCGCAAAGAGTAGGACACAACTGAGCGACTTCACTTTCACTTTTCTCCTTCTCAGCTTAATCCCAACTTGAGCAATCACTTCTCTCTCTCTTAAAAATTCTTCCTTCATGAACGCATTCATGTTTTACACAGTTTCTCCATGTAAGGGAAGAATGGCATGATAAATAGATCCACACTAAGGTACTAAGTATCCTTAGTACTAAGGTATCCTTGTTTCTCAAAGTTTGTTCCACAGAGCAGAGAAATTGGCATTACCTTATCTACTGAGTAAGGATCTGCATTTTTATAAGATCCCCATGGGATTTCTATATATTTCAGTAAGATAACAGGAGGTTCAGATGTACATTAAAGTCAGAGAACATTAGTGGAAACTGCTGTTTTCCAGAGCTCTCAAAGTGTGATCTCTGGGTAAGCAGAATCAGCATCAACCGGGAATTTATCAGAAATGTGAGTTCCCAGCCCCTGCCCCAGAGCTGCTACAAGAGAAACTCTGGGCATGGGACCCAGCCAGTGGGATTTTAAAAAGCTCTCCAGGGGATTCTGATGCACGAAAAACATTTAAAGACCACTGTTTCAGAGCATCTATGGTAAAGATTTGCTAATTTCAGAATTATAGAGCTGACTGCACCATAAAAAGTAAAGAGTGGGCATTTTATCCCATAGAGCCTCCTGGGTTTCCTTCAACTTGCATAACCCAGAAATTTCAAGAGTTTCCAAAAATGCCCTAAGTGTGCTTCTCCGATTCAGCCATTAACTCATTCCATGTCTTTTGAGAGTAAATCCCTTGATACAAATTGGTTTAATTCAAGAATTCTGCTCCATTACTTTAGCTATTTCAACCTGTGAAATTTCACACCACCAGGACATCAAGCTGTACAGCAATTTTAATTAGCTGCCTCTGATATGGAGAAGATCATTGACTTACTGGAATTACTTCAGTAACTTAAAAGCTCTTTCAAAATTGAACTCTGTGTTTTTTCCTTTTCTCCTCCAACTCATTGCCCAGATGTCCCCTTGTTTAAATTTATTAACACTTCTTTTTAATCTAAACCAGAGTCTCTGTGTGCTTGTGTCTGTGCCGATTAACTGAAGTTTCAGATCACAGCCTACTGCTAGCAAATATCACTGCAAGGAGGCATTCTTCACTGGTTTTAATGTGTTTTCCAATTCAAGGAGTGGTGATTAATGCAGCTTAAACTCCAAAGCAAACAAGGAGTATATAAAAGTATGAATGATTGTCCTTGGTAATGGTTACACTGTAGAATAGGGCACTTTACCACAGTCAAAGTAGTTATAATATTTTACTATTTTAAGATAATCTCCTCCCAGACTAGACAATGAACTAAGGGAATGGCTAGGCAAGAACATCCTATACTACTCACATAATTCATCTGCTATTCTTTAAAGCCTTTTCCCAGTGTTAAGCAAGAGAAAAGTTGCCATTTGCTTAAGTACTTTTCCAGTAATATGGCTCTTAGTACATCTCACTATTATGGCATTAAATGAGTTGTTTTTACTTTCATTACTGCTTATTTTTTTAGAAACTAGGAAATATTTGCTCTACTTTACATGGAGGTGTAAAGAAGCCAGTCTTAAGGCTGAAGATAACTGAAATGAATCACTCACCCCTTTGGCAAATTCATGAAAGTGTTAAGCACATTCAGCTTATTCATTATGACATATTTGTTATCTTTAACAGGGGAGCATATTTGTGTAAATGCTACAGACTTACAGCTATATATGTGCCCTGAAGAAGATGTGTTGAGACTTTCTTGTAAATTGTTCAAACTAAGTGAGAATCATAGATAACAAAGGAAAACCATCCCTCAGGGAACTTTTCTGTGTCCTATTAAAAATTATTTTTGGCACCTTCTTAGAGTGAAGCAACAACACGTTCATACTGAGGTTGGAATTAATGGATAAGAACAGATAAGAACTATTAATTAATATCCTTTCACAACACTGAAGTGAAGAGAACCTTTAAACCAGCCAAGAAATTATCTTTTAAGAAACGTTTGCAGAGTGAAAATATAGACTGAATTAAGGAGTTTACTGGAAATTGAAAAATGGGTGCAATTCCATTCTAACAGACCTAGGAAATGAAATCAGTTTACCTCTCAGGTATGCAGTAATGACTGTCATCAGCAAGAAATATTCACTTCAAAAATAAATGCAAGTGTAAACATAATTCTAATGAATGTCTAGCTTAGTCACTATTTAGAAAATTAAATTTGTTTAGTGTTAAATTGCAAATGCAAATTTAGACTCAGTGCATACATGCTTCTGCATTCATCACCAGCTGATCAAACTATGCATTTCACTGATAGACTAAAGCCTTTTGTTTTAAAAATTAGTAGGGATAATGAGACTGGCATTTATGCTTTCCTTTTATATACTTTAGCTTTTTACTAAATTATAGCCTACACATGGTAAAGGTGGAAATAAGTACATCTGATTCTGATTTTCACTAACTGATTTACAGTCATGGGATTAACACATCAAGAAAGAGTACCATGCCAGTACTCCAGAAGTCTCTTGTCCCCTTCCAGTTTCTACTCATCCCCAGCTCAAGATTAATCACTATCCTGTATTCTATAATCACTTTGTCTTATGCTGCATTAAAAAATCCTTAAATAGAAAATCAAGGTGATCCTTGCCTTACATATTCATGTTTCTCAGGGTACTGCCACAATCCTCTTATCATCTCAGTCTATATACACTCCATGTATGATCAATTATCACCAGTGTAAAGGATCAGAACTTTTTACATTAGCTTTAGGTACTTTGATCTAATTTCATAGTAGATATCTTTATCTGGTTATCAAGTGGGCACTTCAAATTCAACACAAAGAACATTAATCAAATCATCATTTACCACTCAGCCACAGGGAGTGGGGATAGAGGGATAGGCGTTCTTCATTGTTTAAAATCTTTATAACAATCACATGTTTTCCATCACTCAAATTGAAATTAGATGCCATTTTTCTTTTTTTACTGTTCTCTAATATCCAACGGAGAAGGCAATGGCATCCCACTCCAGTACTCTTGCCTGGAAAATCCCATGGATGGAGGAGCCTGGTGGGCTGCAGTCCATGGGGTCGCAAAGAGTCGGACACGGCTGAGAGAATTCACTTTCACTTTTCACTTTCATGCATTGGAGAAGGAAATGGCAACCCACTCCAGCATTCTTGGCTGGAGAATCCCAGGGATGGCGGAGCCTGGTGGGCTGCCGTCTATGGGGTTGCACAGAGTCGGACACGACTGAAGCGACTTAGCAGCAGCAGCAGTAGCAGCAATATCCAAACATTCTGCATATCTGCTGATATTCTTCTCTTAGGTGTTTTTTGGATCTGGTCTGTTCTCTTGATAGCTACCTCTATAGCCTATGTTCAGGAGCTCAGCATCTATAGAAAATAGCCTCTAATGATTCTCTACATATTTAGCTTCATTCTCCTCCACTGCATCCTCCCCATCAATCCTAAATGGCCTACAGGTAGGGAAAGGGGACAGGTTTTGATAACAGACTGACTCAGAATATTGAGCTTTTAGTACTGTTCCTTATTTGTAAGATGCGGGCAACAGTATCTCCATTATGAAGTAAATTGTTAGAATTACATATGTTGAATTTAAAAAAAATGCACAATGTAAGAGTAGCGAGTTAAGTTTTATTTGGGGCAAAATGAGAACTGCAGCCCAGGAGACAGCACCTCAGACGGCTCTGAGAGACTGCTCCAAAGAAGAAGGGTGGAAGCATAGTATACGTGTGATTTCGGTAAAGGGAGAATACATGCAATCAAGCACACATTTTTTAGTAGAAGGTTTCCACTGGTCTCGGGAAGCTTCTGCTAGTCATAAGAAACAACTGTCACCATGAAGGATGTTAGTGCTTTCCTAGATATGAGGAGATATAAGAGATGGGATCATAAAATCACTCCTGAGAATACCTGACTACCTGAAGACTTGTCCTGATAGTTTTCCTGGAGCACAGAGTGCCCCATTTCTGCTCTCTACCTTGAACTCCTTCAGAGGGATTTGAAGGTTAGCAGCTGCATCAGCACCTGATTTAATCCTTGTAGATGGCAAGTGCCCATGGCCAGTGCTAATTTGTAGTTGACACACAGTATGATATATGTATTTACAAGTTCAATTTAGGGTGAGTTGATTCTTAAAAATACTCTTCTCCTCTTGCTCTTCATCTAAAAACAGTTAAAAATTTTCAATCATCATGACCTGGATAACCACGATGGTATGGTTACTCACCTAGAATCAGGCATCCTGGAGTGTGAAGTCAAGTTGGTAGCATTACTACCAACAAAGTTGGTGCAGGTGATGGAATTCCAGTTGAGCTACTTAAAAAAAAAATGCTGCTGCTAAAGTGCTGCACTCAATATGTCAGCAAATTTGGAAAACTCAGCAGTGGCCACAGGACTGGAAAAGGTCACTTTTCATTCAAATGTCAAAGGAAGGCAATGGCAAAGAATTCAAACTATCGTACAAGTGTGCTCATTTCACATGCTAACAAGGCAATGCTCACAATCCTTCAAGCTAGTCTTCAACAGTACATGAATTGAGAACTTTCAGATGTACAAGCTGGGTTTCAAATAGGCAGAGGAACCAGAGATCAAACTGTCAACATTCATCGGATCATGAAGAAAGCAAGGGGGTTCCAGAGAAACATCTACTTCTGCTTCACTGACTATGCTAAAGTCTTTGACTGTGTGGATCACAACAAACTAGAAAATTCTTAAAGAGATGGAAATACCAGAGCACCTTAACTGCCTTCTGAGAAACCTGCATGCAGGTCAAGAAGCAACAGTTAGAACTGGACATGAATCAATGGACTGGTTCAAAATTGAGAAAGAAATATGTCAAGATTCTATACTGTCGCCTTGCTTATTTAACATATACAGAGTACATCATGAGAAATGCTAGGTTGAAGGAATAACAAACTAGAATCAAGATTGCCAGGAGAAATATCAACAATCTCAGATATGCAAAGAAAAACTGAAGAGCCTCTTGATGAGGGTCAAAGAGGAGAGTGAAAAAGTTGGCTTAAAACTCAACATTCAAAAAACTAAGATCATTGCATCCAGTCCCATCAGTTCATGGAAAATAGATGGGGAAAAAGTGGAATCAGTGACAGATTTTCTTTTCTTAGGCTCCAAAATCACAGCGAATGGTGACTACAGCCATGAAATTAAATACGCTTGCTCTTTGGAAGGAAAACTATGACAAACCTAGACAACATATTAAAAAACAGAAGCATCACTTTGCTGACAAAAGTATGTACAGTCAAAGATATGGTTTTTCCAGTAGCCATGTACAAATGTGAGAGCTGGACCACAAAGAAGGTTGAGTGCTGTAGAATTCCCATGCTTTTGAACTGTGGTGCTGGCGAAGACTCTTGAGTCCCTTGGACTGCAAGGAGATCAAGCCAGTCCATCCTAAAGGAAATCAGTCCTGAATATTCATTGGAAGGACTGATGCTGAAGCTGAAGCTCCAATACTTTGGCCAACTGATGTGAAGAGCTGATTCTTTGGAAAAGACCCTGATGCTGAGAAAGACTGACAGCAAAAGGAGAAAGGGGGTGACAGACGATCAGATGGTTAGATAGCATTACTGACTCAATGGACATGAGTTTGAGCAAACTCCAGGAGAAAGCGAAGGACAGGCAAGTCTGCCATGCTGTAATTCATGTGGTCACAAAGAGTCAAAGATGACTTAGCAACTGAACAACAACAATGATTCACCATAAAAATAAATTCAAACTCTTAGCATCAAATATAACCCATTTCTTGATCTGTGAGATGCGTGTGTGCGTGCTCAGTTGCTTCTGTCGTCTGATTCTATGCGACCCCATAGACTGTAGCCTGCCAGGCTCCTCTGTCCATGGGATTCTCCAGGCAAAAGTACTGGAGTGGGGTGCCTTGCCCTCCTCCCGGGGATCTTCTCCGCCCAGGTATTGCACGTGTGCCTCTTGTAACGCCAGCACTGGCAGACAGGTTCTTTACTGCTAGCGCCACCTGGGACACCTGGATCTGTGAGATATCCAGTCTCATTTTCCCCATGCTTCTGACATTTTTTCAATGGTAGAATTCCACATTAATATATATATAAGTCAGATAGAGATACTGGAGGACAGGGAAGCTTGGCGTGCTGCAGTCTATGGGGTCGCAAAGAGTTGAACATGACTTAGTGACTGAACAACAACAAGAATTATTAAAATTCACTTCTACTACTGCAATGTAAAAATATAGGGAACAAATCTATTAATATTAAATTAACAGTAGTAGAAATAAATATGGGCTCATTGGATAGTTTTACTAAAAATTTCCCATAAGTACTTCATAGTTGACCTCTGCATGAAACATCACAGAGGCCACAGAGAAAATGAGTTTTAAAGATCATAGGGGAGGAAAAATAATTTTCCCTCTACCCTTCTAGGCTGAGGCCCCCTATAACAAAAGACATTTTAAAAGAAGAATAAGAAATAAAAGGTTAATAACACGTATATCTCCTATATACATGGGAGATACCCAGGAAATATGGAGTAACTCCCCAAATGGCCCAAGTCAACCATTTCAATACCATTTCAAATTAAAGAAAAAAAACTGTTGGTTGGGTAGGAAGTCAGTTTTGGGAGGTGACCAGGAAAGGCACAGTAAACAAGGATAAAGTTGTGATGCAGATTGAAATTGCTGCTTTCTCCATTGCTAAGTGTTTTGAAAGATTTAATCACTTTCCTCTCCCTGGAAGAGAGGGGAAGACAAGTTTACAAATGGTGATTTTCCCTATATATATATGTAAATGTTTCTTACAAAAGGGTAATTTTTACTTGATTTTCAGAATTTCTCCTGTGCTATTTCTTGAAAATAATCAGTCTAAGATCATCTTTATGCCAAAGAGGCATATTTCAGAGCGAAATCTTCTGCTCCCCATAAGTTCTTTCATTTATGTAAGAAATAGAGTGATGGGGATCCAAATTAGAAGAGCGAAGAAAACATGCACTATTCACACTGATGACCAACTGTATCAAAGAAAGACCTGCTGCAGTGGATTATAAAAGCTTTCAGCATTACACAATGAAATTATTCAAGCATTTGTCATATGGCAAAGCACTGTTTCAAGAAAGCAAGCAACAACATTGTGTTTTTTTTTTTTGCATTTCATTGTCATGACTAGAAGGAAGAATAAATAACATATTTCTTCTGTGAAGTAAGGTCCATAGTTAACAAACATTTACTAATGTGCATCTCAGGGGATCTTTTGAAAAAATAATGTTAAGGCTGACTAATGATCATAATGGGCTGCTGTCTCTCCTTTTCTGTGATGCTCCCTCTTACAGAGCTCTGTAAAAGGTGAATTAGATATTCACTTGCTTCAGTATGGATACTGAAATAACAAAAGAAGAACCTCTAGGCCCTTGAGATTTCCTTTCAATCTAAGAGGACCAACTCTAATTCCTAACTCTGATTAATAATTCTCCCTCTGCCTTTAGTGCCCTGTTGATATACGACTCATGTTGACCCAGAATAACTTTTCCTACTACTTTTTTTTGCATTCAATGCATATAATTAAGTCAAATGATTCTTTGGTTACAACATTTTGGGAGCCATTAGACATTATAGAACCTACCCAAAGAACTAATGAACTTAAATGTAGCTAGAAATCCACAAGGGTGAATTTATTACTCTACTTGGTTGTATAAATAGCTGTATCTCTATTAGCATTAATAGTGAGTATATTGTCAATTATCAGTAGTAATTTATCAAAGCTTGATCATTTGGTTTTGGGCTATCTTGACTGGGGATGACTGATACATTTCCCTTTCATTGCTAGTTGTCACTTTCTTACTGTATTGGATTTGGGGAAACAGTACATCTTACCAGAGTATCAACCTTCAAACTAGCAGAGGTAATGAAGCTTTTAATGGGAGTTTAGGTCAGAAGCATCAGAACTACTGCATATGGTTGTCACCTGGATATTAAAAGAATGCATGAATCTCAGTAGAAATCAGAGATACTTGAGTTTTAAAAACTAGGGGACGTCATATTTCATCTATCACTTGCAAAAGTAAAAACAACTGTTAACAATCCACTATCAGAGAGGGCATGGGAATATGCATTTCTAATTCATATTAGTGTAACAGTGTGGAGGTCAATTTGAATGAACCAATTGAAATTTAAAATGCAAGTATTCTTGTATTCATTAATTCCATTCCAGTTGAGTAAAGAATATTTATGATCCCTTTTTCTAACACTTAGAGCAAATATTATATGCCATAATCTGTCCAAAGTGCTTCGCTTGTTTTCATTCACCTACCTATCACAAGGAACCTATAAGTTAGTATGAATATCATTCCCAATTTATATTTCAAAAACATTCTTTAAGGATACTAAAGGGACCTGAATTGGATGCTGAAATAAAGAAGGCCCTTAGTGAAAAACTGGTGAAATGAGAATAAAATCTAGAGTTAAGAATTTTGTATCAGGGTCAATTTCTTACTCTTTATAAATATATCATGATTATGTATGATGTCAGTATTAGAGGAAGCTGGATGAAGGATATATATGAACTCTGTATATACTATCTTTTCAACTTTTTTTGTAAATCTACATTCATTTTTTAAATAAAATTAAAAAAAAAAATTCTTGATATCCCAGAACTAGTACGTGGCCGACCTATTTGGAACAGTGGGAGAAAAAATCCATGGAGAGTCATGATACTTTAGATACCTAAAGGCAGGTAAAGGGAGCTATAAGTTAAGGGAGACATAAGTTGAAAATAATAAATTCTGTTATTTGCATTTGACCAACCATCTGATTGTTGTTGTTTAGTCACTAAGTTGTGTCCGACTTGTTTTGTGGCTCCATGGACTGTAGCCCACCAGGGTCCTCTCTCCATGGGATTTCCCAGGCAAAAATATTGGAGTGGCTTGCCATTTCCTTCTCCAGGAGATCTTCCCAATCAGGGATCGAACCTGAATCTCTAGGATTGGCAGGCGGATTGTTTACTGCTGAGCCACCAGGGAAGCCCCAACCATCTGATTACAGTCTCCGAGCACTATATGTCAATTTTACTCTCTGTGTAAAAGAAGCTCTGAAGGCCATAAAAACAAATGAGACAGTACTTATATTCAGGTAAACCATTAGGCTAGTCAGACATGTAAACAATTAGCTACAATGAAAATTTCTATTGAGCAAATACTTCAGTATACTTTAATAATGTTATACTAGAGTCTGTTGTTTTAACAACTGTGTTATCTTTGTGCAATAATTCATAATTAGAAACTCAAATTCTTAACAACAAGAAAATAATTAAGTTAGACTACTGTCTATATGAAGCATGAAATAGTCTATGCCAATAAAAAGGAGTATCTTTAAGATATTTTGGGAATGGGAAAAATGGAATTTGGAGAATGGTATATATTGTGAGCCAATGAGTCTGTGGTGAACAGAATGTCTAATATGTTCTAAGAAGCTATCTTGCTGTAATTTCCAGATTATGTGAATATGACTTTTTTTCTTTATATACTCCTGTATTTTATTTTTTTGTATAATGTGAATGAATTATTACATTAGCTAAGTATCTAATAAGCTATTTTAAAGTATAAAGACATTTATAGAGACCTAATTGTTCAGAAGGTTGGAATATTCTCATTCAGATTCTCCCTATATTTTATGAATTATTAACTGGGCAAGGCAGTACTAGGCACTAGGTATACAATAGTTGATTAGATATTATCCCCAGCCTGTTGGAGGTCAGAGTCTGGTGGAGGATATAAAGTAAAGCCAAGTTTGTCAAGTTCTTTTTGTTAAACAGCTAAATGAAAGGTGCTAAGCAGATCGCAAAGTCATTTTAGAGACAAAGTAGGAGAAATTGACCAGAGTAGAGTCCAAGAATTGCCTTTTAAGGAATGTTTACAACTTTTAATTTTATTCTGGGCACAATGGGATGCTTGTGAAACATTAAAATAGGCAACGGCTTAATCTTACTCTTTTTTTCCTTGCTCATTGTTATGAAATAGTACTCAGGCTATCACACGTACAATACATTGGAGAAGGGAATGGGAAACAGGTATTTGCTTCTTAAGAATGTATTGCACATGTGTTGCTATTCCCTTGCTTATATATTCATTATAGTTCACATTTAAAAAATACAATAAAAAGTTCTAAAATAAGCTAGCAGAAGTAGGGATGAGGTGACAAATGTTGAAGATATTTAGGAGGTAGTATCAACAATTCTTACTGATCTTGATGTAGGAGTGAGAAAATGATAGAGAGACAGCAAGAATGACACCAAAGTTTCCAGAGATGGTAGTGCCAATAATAATAAGAGGATACAAGAGGAAGAGCAGTCTTACAGGGAGAGATTGATGACACCCATTCTGGGCTTGCTGGATTTGAAGTATTTCTGAGACATCCAAATGCAGATGTTAGACAGACAGCTGAGTTCTAGAGTTCAGGGGAGCAACTGGGACTTTATATCATTTTCCTGCCGAGCTTTACTGAAGTGTAATTAGTACACAAAAACTGCACATAGTTAATATACACACTTTAGTGAGTTTAACGTATGTATCGTACACACTTATGTTACCATCACCACAATCAAGGTAAACACTGGATTTTATGTCTTATGAAGGCTGTTAACACTGACATAACAGAAAATATGACTAATAGTGGCTTGTAAGACAAGGGTTTATTTTTCTTACATGAAAAACAATTAGAGGTGGCAGCTTCAAGCACTGGTTTAGTGGCTCAAAAATGCTATCAAAATCTTGCTTCTTTTTAGGTTTCTGTTCTCCTATACCTAAATGGCTTGTTTTTTAATGTCTCCTTTAAGACATTTTGTAATGTCTCTTTTAACTAGCTGCCATAGATCTAGACATCACGTCTAAGCTCAAAGGATGAATGAAAAGGGAAGGGAAGAGATGGGCCCAAGAAGATTTTCTTGTTTTTATCAGAAAGCTCCCTAGCAGAATTCCCTTATAGTTCATTGTCTTTAAAGTGGGAGATGGCAGGGAATAACGAGATTGATAATAGTAGCTGGGTTAGTGGTGCAATAAAATAAGTCCCTAGAATTTCATAGATAGCATTTCAATCTATGGCACCAGGTCCAGGAAAAGTGTGTAAAATTAAAAATATTTGCTCTTTTGCACATCTGATAAAGGACTATTATCGAACAACAACAAAAATTCTCTTAAAACTCAGCAAGAAAGTTCACAACACAATCATAAATGGGACATAAATATGAACAGACACCTCATTAAAGAAGATATACAGATGAGAAATAAGCATATGAAAAGATGTTCCACATCATGCATGATCAGGTAAATTCGTATTAAAACAACATGATACTACTATCACCTACTAGAATGGTCAAAACCCTGAACATGGACAACAGCAAATACTGGTGAGGCTGTGGAGCAACAGGAACTCTCAATCATTGCTGGTGGGAATGCAAAATGAAGGGTCACTTTGAAAAACACTGGCTGGAAGTTGAAACAATCACTGATGGCCAATGATTTAATCAATCATGGCTGTGTAATGAAGCCTTCATAAAAACCCAAAAGGATAGAGTTCAGAGAGCTTCCTGGTTGGTGAACACGTGAAGAGTAACACGCTGGAGAAAACACGGGAATTCTTTCCCTTTTCCCATGTCTTGCCCTATGTACCTCTTCATCTAGCTATTGATTTGTATCCTTTAATATCTTTTTATAATAAATAAGTTGTTTAATAAGTTTAATAAGAAAATTAATCAGATAGAAATCTCTGATTTATAGCCAGTCGGCCAGAAGCACAGAAAACAACTTAGACTTGGGACTGGTGTCTAAAGTAGAGGGCAGTCTTGGGGGACTGAGCCCTTTACCTGTGGTATCTGGTTGTAGCTCCAAGTAGATGGTATTAGAATTGAGTTGAAATCTTGGACCTGTGCTGGCATCCAAGAACTGCTTGTTTTCATGAGAAAGCCTACACACACACACACATATGTTGAAACTGGGTTCAGGAATTCAAAAGAGGGACACCGTGCAAGTGTGTGGGGGCAGAATGTATATGAGAAATCTCTGTATCTTCTTCTCAATTTTGCCTTGAACCTAATACTTCTCCAAAGATATAAAGTCTTTTTAAAAAAGTCAAATCATAATAAGTTATTTGGGAAGCATGAAGTCACTAATAGAGCATTAATTTGTTCACTCATCAAACTGACAAGCAGCACATTTGTTCTAGGCACTCTACCAATCACTGGGGATCCAGCCTGTATTATAATACAAGGTGACAGGAACCCAAATGAATGCCTATGCTTGTCCTGCAATGCCCGTAACAGACATTACTAATTAATTCCAGACCTCCTTCCCACTCATGCCAAACATGACTTCAGAATCATTACCAACACAACCCAACAGGTCACGACTACCCATTGATCAGAATGCAGCATATAACCTATTTCTCATCTCTTATCTACTGCATTGTACATATGCCAGATTTTAACCTTACTTAAGTGTGATAAATAAAACAGATTTTTATTTTTAAAAAATCAGAGTTCTTATTTAAATCTAGAAATACACATTTTAACTAAAACACTAATCACATGTGCATTACTATATTATAACAGTTCTTTGTTTCCTGATTTATAGGTTACATGCTAAACATGTACATATTTTTCCTTCCTTTTTATCCACCTCACATATTTAGAGTCGGACATGACTAAAGTGACTTAGCTTAGCAGAATGCAAAGTCATCAACATGATTAATGCAGAGCTTAAAAATTTCCCAGAATATATTCTCTCCTTTTATATATTCAAATAGATAAAATCTAAGAATATATTAGGCTTTGAAAATTACCGGAAAATATTTCTCAAATGTGGCTGTCTTTACTGTATGTGAAATATAGTGAATGCTGGCAGATTTGATTTTGCATCCATAAGTGACATGTGAATTAGTTGTTTTTTATGCATTGGTTTGTGGGATTTAACCCTCAACCTTCTACTAAAACTACCAAAAATACAAGTTTTGTCAATCAACACAGGTTATCTGTTTGCCACAGGAATGGTTTTACAAATAAGGAAATCTAGTCAACATTTTAAAAGATTACAGTGAAATGTGACCACCTACCAATAATAAATGCCATTTCTGAGCACAGAATCTCTGATAAGCAACTTACATAACATGTAATTGTCACGATGTATTTAATTATCACACTTAATTATCTCAATTGTCACAAAGCAGTCCTGCAAGGGGTCAACATAACCATTTGAAGATGAAAAACAACTGAAGTTTAGATTCATGATCAATATACATATAAGTTGTAGAGCTAGGAACTGAATTCAAACATAGGCTTACACTTGGACTTCCCTGGTGGCTCAGACGGTAAAGCATCTGCCTACAATGCGGGAGACCCAGGTTCAATCCTTGGGTTGGGAAGATCTCCTGGAAAAGGAAATGGTAACCCACTTCAGCATTCTTGCCTGGAGAATCCCATGGATGGAGAAGCCTGGTAGGCTACAGTCCATGGAGTTGCAAACAGTAGGATGTGACTGAGCTACTTCACTTTCACAATTAAATATGTTACTGAGTAAATATACTTCAATGCTTTTCAAATGTTGTAGAGAAATGCATAGTTATGTGTTATGACATGTCCATCTAGAACAGAATCTATAAAATTTGAGCTGGACCTAATGCCTCTTTTCCCTGGTGGCTCAGTTGGTAAAGTCTGCAATATGGGAGACCCAGGTTCAATCCCTGGGTCAGAAAGATCCCCTTGGAAAAAGAAATGGCAACCCCCTCTAGTATTCTTGCTTGGGAAATCTCATGGACAGAGGATCCTGGTGGGATACAGTCCACGGGATCACAAAAAGTCACAAAGAGTCACAAAGAGTCACAAAGACATGATTGAGCACCTAACAACACTAATGTCTCTCAGGTACAGACTACATTTCCTAGACTTCCTTTCATCTCAGTAGGCCCAAGACGTGGTATTAAACCAACCAGATCATCTCCTTAGAGGTAAAGCTGCTTGTCCTAGACTTTTGCTTTCTTCCAGAATTTTATAAGTACCTTCTATAGACTACATTGGAGAAGGCAATGGCACCCCCACTCTAGTACTCTTGCCTGGAAAATCCCATGGATGGAGGAGCCTGGTAGGCCGCAGTCATGGGGTCGCCAAGAGTCAGACACGACTGAATGACTTCACTTTCACTTTCCACTTTCCACTTTCATGCATTGTAGAAGGAAATGGCAACCCACTCCAGTGTTCTTGCCTGGAGAATCCCAGGGACGGAGGAGCCTGGTGGGCTGCTGTCTATGGGGTCGCACAGAGTCCGACACGACTGAAGTGACTTAGCAGCAGCATAGACTACATGTTTGTGTCCCTTCCCAAATTCACATGTTAAAGTCCTATCCCTCAAGGTGACTGTCTTAGGGGATGGGGCTATTGGGTAGTGATTAGGTCAGGAGGAGGGAGTGAGTCCTCATGGATGGGATTAGTACTGATATAAAAGAGGCCCCAGAGATCTCCTTATCCCTTCTGCTATGTGAAGTTACTGCATAAAAACAACCTTCTAAGTGGGCTCCCAATAGACACTGATTCTGCTGGCACTTTACCTTCAACTTCCCAGCCTCCACACCATAATAAATAAATGTCTGTTCTTTATAAAGCCACCCAGGCTCCAGTACTCTTGCCTGGAAAAGCCCATGGACGGAGGAGCCTGGTAGGCTGCAGTCCATGGGGTTGCCAAGAGTCGGACACGACTGAGAGACCTCACTTTCAATTTTCACTTTCATGCATTGGAGAAGGAAATGGCAGCCCACTCCAGTGTTCTTGCTTGGAGAATCCCAGGGACGGGGGAGCCTGGTGGGCTGCTGTCTATGGGGTCACACAGACTCGGACACGACTGAAGTGACTTAGCAGAAGGGACTAAGACAGGATGTACACTCTTTAGCCATGCCATATCATGGAGGGAGGAAGATGAGTAGAATCCTCTCTTGTTTTCAATCCAGCGGAATATCAGACATGTAAAGAAAGAAATCCCATCACAGTGTATGTGGTAGTAAAGAACACAGTCTTATGGGAGAAGTAAGGGAAAAAAATCACTTATTTATGCTAGGGATTTCAGGAGGGTTTCCCAGACTGTATTAGTCTGCTCAGGCTGCTGTAACAAAATACCACAGACTGAGTGGCTTAAACTACAGGAATTTATTTCTCACAGTCTGGAGGCTGCAAAGTCCAAGGTGAAGGTGCTGGCCAATAGGATTCCTTAGCAAGGGCCCTTTTCTTGGCTTGTGGATGGCTGCCTTCCTGATGTGTCCTTACAAGGCAGGGGGTTGGGGAGCCCTCTGGTTTCTCTTCTTCTTTCTAAAAAGACATTAATCCTCAAGACTTCATCTAACCTAATTATCTCTCAAAGACCCTACTTCCAAATAATATTACATTGGGGGTTAGAGTTTTAACATACAAATATGGGGGGCAGGAACACTTCTCCAGTCCATAACCCACATGATGTAAAAAAGTGAACTGAATACTGAAGGTTCCCTGGCTTCTAGCCTTGGAGTTGAATCTGGTTTTCAGGCATTCGGGATATTGGGGAAAGCTCAGTGCTTTCTGTATTCTGCAGATGCTGTTGTATCTGGTTTATCTTCTGCATCACACTATGTAGAAAAACTATCCCTTCTCATTTACAAATCTGGAAATCACTACTCAAAAATATCATTATTCATTAGAAGGACCTTTCACATAGATTTTCAAAAAGTTAATTTGAAATAATCATAGGATCACAGGAAGTTACAAAAATATAATAGTACGGAGATGTTGCATGTACCCTTCATCCAGCTTCCTCCAATAGTAACATCTTATAGAACTATAGTATAATATCAAATCCAGGGCTACACAGCTTATTTAGATGTCACCAGTCTTTACAAGAACTTGTATGTGTGTTTGTGTATATGTGTGTGTGCAGTTATATGCAATTTCACATAGATTCATGTCACCACAACCATGATCAAGACACCAAAATGTCTCATCATTAAAAAGGAACTCCTAGACTTCCTTGGTGGTACAGTGGATGAGAATCTGCCTGCCAATGCAGGGGACACTGGTTAGATCCCTGGTCCGGTAGGATTCCACATGCCACCGAGCAACTAAGCCGGTGCGCCACAACTACTGAGCCCACATGCTGCAACTACTGAAGCCTGCACACCTAGAGCCTGTGCTCCACAATTAGAGAAGCCACTGCAACGAGATCCTCAAGCACCACAACGAAGTGTAGCCCTTGCTCACCGCAACGAGAGAAAAAGACCACGCAAAGCAACGGAGACCCAGTGCAACGAAAAATTAAATAAAATAATATTTTTTTTTTTAAAAAAACAGGAACTCCCTATAATTAATCCTGAGCAAAATTTCTCTCTCGCTCTGACCTCTAAAACCAAACAAGTTATGTGATTCTAAATGAAACAGGCATAGGATAGATATTTTCCATTCCAACAAGAAGACATAGTAAGGAATAAAGGAGTGACAGGTCTCACACAACATTAAAACTTAGCAACGCAAATTCCATGAGATCTTAAGCCTTGAGAACAATCTCTTTGACACAATGCTCTGCCCTCAGACCTGCTGGGAAAGCAACATCACCTCATGACTCATGAGGGTGTTGCTCATGCCTTGGCTTTCTGTGGCACCCCAAGCTATGCCGCAGCTCTGCCAGGAGGGGTCTGACACCAATAAGTTCTGTTGGAGGTCACTTACCTTTTAGAAGAAGAAAAAATGGAGCTCCCTGTGTTACTCCTTTATAGTAGCATAGCCCCCATACCTAACCTCTGACAACCACTGTTTTCTATCTCTATGATTTTGTCATTTCAAGAATGCTAATAAAAACCACTACAATATTGTAAAGTAATTAGCCTCCAATTAAAATAAATAAATTTAATTAAAAAGAATGCTAATAAATGGAATAAAATTGTATATAATCTTGCTTTTTAATAGCAAATATACAGTATAATGCAGTACAATGCATGTGACCAAGGTCAAGCAAATATTGTCTCTTATCTGGCTCAGTGTTTTGGCTTCTGGATGTTTCCTTGCAAGGGTGCTAGTACCACCCTTGGGCTCTACTCTGTTGATCTTGGCAACAGGAGCCAGACCAAAGGTGGCCATCCCTGCTGATTAAGAGGTATAGAGGGCCACATTCCTAACCACAAACACTCTGAAAGGGCTTAATAGAGCTCAGTTTTCTAGTTTACATGTGAGGTGACAGTCTTCCCACAGTGCATTCAGAAGGATGACAAAACTAGCTCACTAGCTGTGGGCAGCAGATGCGGTTATTATCCCACTAGAGGGCAACAAATATTCAGCGGTGCTAACAAGCAGTGCTGTATCTTTAGATGAAACAACAGTGAGAGGGAAGAAAGCCAACTGGCAACAAATAACAAGCATTGACAGTATGGTCCTTCATTGCCAGACAGTCACAAGAAGTCAAAATAGAACAAGGAGACCAGGTTGCTGGTGAGCATTGTTGCACCAGGACCTAGAGTGAATTCCGGCACATTTTTTCTTACCTTTGGTGAAAACAAGCTAGCTTCATTGCCGCCTCCTCATCAGGGCCAAGGGGCAGGTGTGCTCTTTTGGTGGGAAGTAAAAAGACAAAAGATGAGTTTCTTTTTAACTCAAAACCCTCCTCACATAAAATAGTCCTAGATGGATTTCTTCTGATACAAAAAGTCAATCTGTACAATTACTAGACTAAAACATAGACACACATTTTATAATTTAGGGTTTAAAAAAACTTTTCAAAGCATTATAATAACATAAATAATTGATGTATTTTCAAAAAGTTTTAAATAATAAATTAAAAAATTTGGCAAGAATGTAATGTATAAATTAGAAGGCAAGTGCCAAATGAAAAACCACTATGTATTTTGTAGTTAATAGGGTATAAAGGGTTTCAGTTTCAGTTCAGTCACTCAGTCATGTCCAACTCTTTGTGACCCCATGAATCGCAGCACTCCAGGCCTCTCTGTCCATCACCAACTCCCGGAGTTCACTCAAACTCAGGTCCATTGAGTCAGTGATGCCATCCAACCATCTCATCCTCTGTCATCCCTTTCTCCTCCTGCCCTCAATCTTTCCCAGCATCAGGGTCTTTTTCAATGAGGCAGCTCTTTGCATCAGGTGGCCAAAGTATTGGAGCTTCAACTTCAACATCAGTCCTTCCAATGAACACCCTGGACTGATCTTTAGGATGGACTAGCTAGATCTCCTTGCAATCCAAGGGACTCTCAAGAGTCTTCTCCAACACCACAGTTCAAAAGCATCAATTCTTCTGCATTCAGCTTTCTTTATAGTCCAGCTCTCACATACATCCATACATGACCACTGGAAAAACCATAGCCTGATTAGACAAACCTTTGCTGGCAAAGTAATATCTCTGCTTTTTAATATGCTTTCTAGGTTCATAACTTTCCTTCCAAGGAGTTAGTGTCTTTTAATTTCATGGCTGCAGTCATCATCTGCAGTGATTTGGGAGCCCCCCAAAATATAGTCTGACACTGTTTCCACTGTTCCCACATCTATTTGCCATGAAATGATGGGACCGGATGCCATGATCTTAGTTTTCTGAATGTTGAGTTTTAAGCCAACTTTTTCACTCTCCTCTTTAATTTTCATCAAGAGGTTTTTTAGTTCTTCTTCACTTTCTTCCATAAGAGTGGTGTCAACTGCATATCTGAGGTTATTGATATTTCTCCCGGCAATCTGGATTCCAGCTTGTGCTTCTTCCAGTCCAGCGTTTCTCATGATGTACTCTGCATAGAAGTTAAATAAGCAGGGTGACAATATACAGCTTTGACGTACTCCTTTTCCTATTTGGAACCAGTCTGTTGTTCCATGTCCAGTTCTAACTGTTGCTTCCTGACCTGCATACAGATTTCT
>SJYV01049428.1:0-39021 GCA_006410875.1 Neotragus pygmaeus | reverse complement strand
AGAGTGGTGTCATCTGCATATCTGAGGTTATTGAGATTTCTCCCAGCAATCTTGGTTCCAGCTAGTGTTACTTCCAGCCCAGCGTTTCTCATGATGTACTCTGCATGGAAGTTAAATAAGCAGGGTGACAATATACAGCCTTGGCGTACTCCTTTTCCTATTTGGAACCAGCCTGTTGTTCCATGTCCAGTTTTAACTGCTGCTTCCTGACCTGCATATAGGTTTCTCAAGAGGCAGGTCAGGTGGTCGGGTATTCCCATCTCTTTCAGAATTTTCCAGTTTCTTATGATCCACACAGTCAAAGGCTTTGGCATAGTGAATAAAGAAGAAATAGATGTTTTTCTGGAACTCTCTTGCTTTTTCTATGATCCAGCGGATGTTGGCAATTTGATTTCTGGTTCCTCTGCCTTTTCTAAAACAAGCTTGAATATCTGGAAGTTCACAGTTCACATATTGCTGAAGCCTGGCTTGGAGAATTTTGAGCATTACTTTACTAGCCTGTGAGATGAATGCAATTGGATTACTTGAGTGTACCCTAAATCCAATGACAGTTCCTTAGAAGATACAGGAGAGGGACTTTCCTGATGGTCCAATGTTTAATAATCCACCTTGAAATACAGAGGACTTGAGTTTGATACCTGGTTGGTGAACTAAGATTCCACGAGCCATGGGACAACAAAAGCCCACGCTACAACTACTGAGCCCACTTGCCACAGCTAGAGAGACCCTGTGCTGCAACAAAGATCCTGCATGTCACAACTAAGACCTGATACAGCCACATAAATAAAAGTAAAGAAAAAAGTTTTATCCAAAAAATTAAGACATACAGAAGACATAAAGAAGAGAAAATCCTATAATATAAAGGCAGAAATTGGAGCGACGTGGCCCCAAGGCAAGGAACTCTTGGAGCCACAAGAAGCTGGGAGAAGCAAGGATTGATTCTCTCCTAAAGCAAGAGTTCCCAACCCCCAGGCCATGTACCCATAGCAGTCTATGGCATGTTAGGAACTGGGCCATACAGCAGGAGGCGAGCAGCAGGCCACCAAGTGAAGCTTCACCAGTATTTACAGGTGCTCCCCTTTGCTTGCATTGCCACACAAGTTCTGCCTCCTGCTCAACAAACTCAATAAACATAATGTGTTTGAATCATCCTGAAACCATGCCCCCAAGCCCAGGTCTATGGAAATACTGTCTTCCACAAAACCAGTCCCTGGTGCCAAAAAGGTTCGGGTGCATGTGTGCTATGTCAATTCACTCATGTCTGATTCTTTAAGACCTTATGAACCACAGCCTGTCAGGCTCCTCTTTCCATGAGATTCTCCATGCAAGAATATTGGAGTGGGTTGCCACGCCCTCCTCCAAGGAATCTTCCTCACCCAGGGATTGAACCCACGTCTCCTACATCCCCTGCATTGGGAGGTGGTTTCTTCCACACTAGCACCACCTGAGAAGCCCAAAAGGTTGGGGATCCCTGCCCTAAAGCCTTAAGGTGGAGTACAGCTCTACTGGCATCTTGATTTTGGATTTCCAGGCTTCAGAAATGTAAGAAAACAAATTCTGCGCGTTGCTTCATTCACGTTCGACTCTTTGCAACCTGAAGGACAATAGCCCATCGGTCTCCTCTGACCATTGGGATTCTCCAGGAGTGAATACCCTGGAGGAGTGACATGCCCTCCTCCACAGGATCTTCCCGACCCAGAAATCAAACCCAAGTCTCCTGCATTGCAGGCAGATTGTTCACCGCTGAATGGCTGGGGAAGGAAGCCCTATAAGGCACCCACATTGTGGTAATGTGTAAGAGCAGCCATAGGGAACTCATACGGACCCTAAGGAAGATTCTTAGTATATTTGGAGGGTTACAGGAGTCAGCGGCCATTTGTGGACATACACACACACAAACACACACACTGCTGAAAGCCTGCTGATTTGCCCACTGGCATGAAGCTGCAGAGGCCGTTCAGGGGGCTCTAGTGGTAAAGAACAAGATTGCACCACACTTCTCCCCAGCACGGTGTCAAAGGAGCGTGCCAAAACAGAAGATCTTAATAAAATTCAGAGTTTCAAAAAGGAGCCTCCCAGGTGGCACTAGTGGTAAAGAAGACTGCACTTCTGTCAGTGCAGAGGAAATAAAAGACACAGGTTTGATTCCTGGGTCAGGAAGATCCCCTGGAGAAGGAAATGGCAACCCACTTCAATATTCTTGCCTGGGGAATCTCATGGACTGAGAAGCCTGGCAGGCTACAGTCCATGGGGTCACAAAGAGTTGTACATGGCTGAAGCAACTTAGCACACACCCACGTGAAGCTGCAGATGGACCTACAACTGTTCTACATTCCCAGAGAACCTCGTTGGGTCTCTCCACCTCTTGGGCCAAGCGTGTCCATTTATCTCCATGACAAAGGGCTCTGGGTTCTGCAGGATCCCTTATCACTGATGTCAGAAGCAACACAGGTAAATACAGGCTTTATTCCATCCCCATGAGTTTCCATCTCTTCCTTGTAGCTTCCAGACTGCCTTTGATCACACTCCACATTACAGTCCATCTTCTCTTCTCAGGATAAACCCAGAAGCAGAAAACTACTGTGGTCAGAGATAAATTTGTCTCATTCTTGCTGATATGAAGGATTGAAAGAATGAAAAGATTATCTAACCCAATCCACAATTCCCCCAAAAAAATTATCTGTATTTCCAATGTATGGGAGGGATAGTTAGGGAGTTTAGGATGAACATGTACACACTCCTATATTTAAAATGGATAGCCAACAAGGTCATACTGTGTAGCACAGGAAACTCTGCTCAGTGTTATGGCAGCTTGGATGGGAGGGGAGTTTGGGAGAGAATGGATACATGTATATGTATGGCTGAGTCACTTTGTTGTCCACGTGAATCTATCACAACATTGTTAATCAGCTATGATGACTATGACTATGTGTGCTCACTCTTATCTAACTCTTTGCAGTACCATAGACTGTAGCCCGCTAGGCCCTTCTGTCCATGGAATTTTCCAGGCAAGAATACTGGAGCAGGTTGCCATTTCTTTCTCCAGGGGATCTTCCCAACCCAGGGATTGAACCCAGATCTCCTGCATTGCAGGCAGATTCTTTATGGTCCAAGCCACCAAAGAAACCCTCATCAGCTATGTGCTCCTGACTATGATGCTTTGGATGTTGCCAACAAAATTGTGCTCATCAGGAGCCAGTGGAACATATGCCCTCTTCTCTCTGTCAGGTCTGATCAGGTATTGACCTCAGCTACATCAATGTCACAGAGCTTCTTCACAGCCTGTTTAATTTGGAGCTTGTTAGCCTTGACATCCACAGAGAATACCAGTTATTTTTTTCATGGCCGACTCGGTGGTGAGGGGAAATTTGATGATGGCATAGTGGTCAAGTTTGTTTCTCCTAGAGGTGCTCTTCTGAGGCTATTTGGGCTGCCTCCTGGGCAGTGGTGTTTTGAGCTTCCAGAAGGTGGGTAATGTCCAGATCTTCTGTTTTTTGTGACTGTGGACACCTTTCAACATTGCTTTCTTTGCCTTCAAAGCCTTTGCTTTGGCTTCAGCTTTTGGAGGAACAGGGGCTTCCTTCTTCACCTTCAGTGCCATCTTCATGAAAAGACGTGACTTTATTTTGCAACGTTTATTTATTTGGCTGTCCCGGGTCTTAGCTGTGGCACACAGGATCTTTGATCTTCACTGAACCATGAGAACTCTGAGTTATGGAATGTGGGATCTAGTTCCCTGACCAAAGCTAGAACCCAGGAACCCTGCATTGCAAGCGCAGAGTCTTAGCCACTGGACCACCAGGGAACTCCTCGATCTAGGACTTTTAACCTCCAAAATGATGAGGAAAAAAAAAATTCTATTGTTTAAGCCACTCAATCTGTGGAACTTTGTCATGGCAGCCCTAAGAACTAGCATACCCTGCTTCCACAGGAGCCCTCTGGGGACGCAGAACACTGACCATGGGGTGGATAGAGATAAAAGCTGAAATTCTAGTTTAACACTGGGATCTCAGTTCCCCAAGGTCCATTGTAGAGTAGAATATTTTATAAGTGGATGAGCTTCTTGTCTTCTCATGGAATATTTCTAAACTCTTACCATATTGTCTACAATTGTTGTTGTCCAGTCACTAAGTCATGTCTGACTCCTTGCCACCCCACAAACTACAGCACACCAGGCTTCCCTGTCCTGCACTATCTCCCAGAGTTTGTTCAAACTCATGTCCATTGAGTCAATGATACCATCCAACCATCTCATCCTCTATCACTCCCTTCTCCTCTTGCCCTCAATCTTTCTCAGCAGTACAGTCTTTTCCAATGAATCAGCTCTTCATATCAGGTGGCCAAAGTACTGGAGCTTCAGCTTCAGAATCAATCCTTCCAATGAATATTCAGGGTTGATTTCCTTTAGGATTGACTGATTTGATTTCCTTGCTGTCCAAGGGACTCTAAAGAGTCTTCCTCAACACCACAATTTGAAGGTATCAATTCTTTGGCCCTCAGCTTCCTTATGGTCCAACTCTCATACCTGTACATGACTACTGGAAAAACCATAGCTTTGACTACACAGACTGTTGACAAAGTGATATCTCTGCTTTATTAATATGCTGTCTATGTTTATCATAGCTTTTCTTCCAAGGAGCAAGCATCTTTTAATTTCATGGCTGCAGTCACCATTCACAGTGATTTTGGTTCCATGGTGAGATAGATTAAATAGATTAAAGATTTCTGAAGCGCTTCTCCCAAGTTCTCTCAGTTTCTTATGCTCAAGAGTTCTCTTAAAACCTTTAAGAAACGGAAGATGACACATCCCAAAACCTACCCACCATATCCTCCCCCTGCCTTTAGGAGAAGTAAGTGCTCGAGTGAAGCTTAATTCTATTTAGAAAAAATTAATATTATATTTCTTAGGCAAAAGGATCATGGAGTTGAATTATATTTATAGCAGCTATAATCATGTTACCTTCTGTTTTTCCTTGTTCTCCCCACACCTTTAGTAAGGTCTCATGTAATTTCCCACCTGGTTCATTAGCCTGCAAGAAAATAATGGTTAAACTTCAACATCTACCCTTACATTTGAGGAGCCCCCTGTGGCCAGCCTGGGACTGTCCAGGCTAATTAGTCCCAGGGGTCAAGTATCAGGGTTACAAGTCCCCACTACTCATCTCCATGCTTCTCCATCTCCACCTGCTTTCCCAGTTCCCAACAATAAAGTGTATGAAGTAAAAGGTTTAACTCAGAGGATAAGGGGTGCTCAAAGCCTGTACCTCCCAAAGAAAGCACTGGCCCTAGACTGCTTCCTGAAACATGACCTCTGAACCCCTGGTGCCGGGAGCTAGCACGGGAGAACCCACCCATGACAAGGTCATGTGGAAGAGACCTATTCAGCAAAGCTTCAGGACTCGAGGGGCTCCCTATACCTGCTCGAGCATCTACCCCAGAACCAGAATCTGTCAGTTTTATTATTTCATGACTTTCACCAACTCCTCTGACATTAACAGGGGGCTATCCCCGACCACCTTTCTCTGGAGAAAATCAACTTAGGGCTCTAGCTAATAAGTCTCCTGGACATGAGAGGAATATTTCAAATCAAACCCCCTCTGTTAGCATTCTTGCTTGTTTGGCAGGTTTATCTAGACTCTTACAGCTACGCATGTGATTATTCACAGCCTCCCAACTGTGAGAGGCATGGGAAGCCTAAAACATAGAGCCTTTCAAAGAGTTAAAAGTTATTAGAGTAGTGCTGGTGTAGGATTTCATTATTGGGCCAATGCTTGTTGCTAAGTTCCCATATCTCTTATCCACTGTGCACCTGGGAGTGCATAAGTTAACATAGTTGGAATGTAAGAAAAACAAGTGTAGCCTTGAAATTAACCACATCAGACTTTTGAGCTAATTGGTTCTTTCTTATAACTCACTGCATCTTTGCTCGGCGAGAAATGTAACTTGTTTAATACTTTCTGAGGCTGATATAGATTAGAAATATAAAGAAAAAAACATTTCAAGGGAAAATAAGTTTTCCGGTTGAGCAGCCTTTATCAAAAGAGGGTCTTAAAATGTCCACAGGCCTCCAAGGCCAGAAGATAACGTACACAACATTGTCTACGGGAAAGGTTTGCAGAAAAAATCCTGGTTTTGATAAAGACAAAACAGATGTAATGTTTGGGCTGACTCTGTATGAATTTGCATCTTTCATTTCCCTCTATGTACAAGTAAAGGTATAAAAGACCCTTTTGAAAATAAAATAATGCGCCTCGCTCACCAAAGAAGCTTGGTCACCCTGTGTTTTTTTCCTTTTTTTCTATTTCTTTCTTTCTTTCTCTCTCCCTCTCCCTCCCTCTCTTTTTCAGGCTGATCCCTTGGAACACAGAGGCTCTCTGCGTTCACTTTCCTGCCTGAGCTTCTAAGACTTTATTAGCTTTCTGTGCAAACCAAAAAATATCAGCCTCTTTCTCTCCTCTATTTTCTTATCTACAACGTTCTTTCCTTATCTCTCTAAATCAACCGCCGACGCCATTCCTCCTTNGGCTTCCCTGTCCTGCACTATCTCCCAGAGTTTGTTCAAACTCATGTCCATTGAGTCAATGATACCATCCAACCATCTCATCCTCTATCACTCCCTTCTCCTCTTGCCCTCAATCTTTCTCAGCAGTACAGTCTTTTCCAATGAATCAGCTCTTCATATCAGGTGGCCAAAGTACTGGAGCTTCAGCTTCAGAATCAATCCTTCCAATGAATATTCAGGGTTGATTTCCTTTAGGATTGACTGATTTGATTTCCTTGCTGTCCAAGGGACTCTAAAGAGTCTTCCTCAACACCACAATTTGAAGGTATCAATTCTTTGGCCCTCAGCTTCCTTATGGTCCAACTCTCATACCTGTACATGACTACTGGAAAAACCATAGCTTTGACTACACAGACTGTTGACAAAGTGATATCTCTGCTTTATTAATATGCTGTCTATGTTTATCATAGCTTTTCTTCCAAGGAGCAAGCATCTTTTAATTTCATGGCTGCAGTCACCATTCACAGTGATTTTGGTTCCATGGTGAGATAGATTAAATAGATTAAAGATTTCTGAAGCGCTTCTCCCAAGTTCTCTCAGTTTCTTATGCTCAAGAGTTCTCTTAAAACCTTTAAGAAACGGAAGATGACACATCCCAAAACCTACCCACCATATCCTCCCCCTGCCTTTAGGAGAAGTAAGTGCTCGAGTGAAGCTTAATTCTATTTAGAAAAAATTAATATTATATTTCTTAGGCAAAAGGATCATGGAGTTGAATTATATTTATAGCAGCTATAATCATGTTACCTTCTGTTTTTCCTTGTTCTCCCCACACCTTTAGTAAGGTCTCATGTAATTTCCCACCTGGTTCATTAGCCTGCAAGAAAATAATGGTTAAACTTCAACATCTACCCTTACATTTGAGGAGCCCCCTGTGGCCAGCCTGGGACTGTCCAGGCTAATTAGTCCCAGGGGTCAAGTATCAGGGTTACAAGTCCCCACTACTCATCTCCATGCTTCTCCATCTCCACCTGCTTTCCCAGTTCCCAACAATAAAGTGTATGAAGTAAAAGGTTTAACTCAGAGGATAAGGGGTGCTCAAAGCCTGTACCTCCCAAAGAAAGCACTGGCCCTAGACTGCTTCCTGAAACATGACCTCTGAACCCCTGGTGCCGGGAGCTAGCACGGGAGAACCCACCCATGACAAGGTCATGTGGAAGAGACCTATTCAGCAAAGCTTCAGGACTCGAGGGGCTCCCTATACCTGCTCGAGCATCTACCCCAGAACCAGAATCTGTCAGTTTTATTATTTCATGACTTTCACCAACTCCTCTGACATTAACAGGGGGCTATCCCCGACCACCTTTCTCTGGAGAAAATCAACTTAGGGCTCTAGCTAATAAGTCTCCTGGACATGAGAGGAATATTTCAAATCAAACCCCCTCTGTTAGCATTCTTGCTTGTTTGGCAGGTTTATCTAGACTCTTACAGCTACGCATGTGATTATTCACAGCCTCCCAACTGTGAGAGGCATGGGAAGCCTAAAACATAGAGCCTTTCAAAGAGTTAAAAGTTATTAGAGTAGTGCTGGTGTAGGATTTCATTATTGGGCCAATGCTTGTTGCTAAGTTCCCATATCTCTTATCCACTGTGCACCTGGGAGTGCATAAGTTAACATAGTTGGAATGTAAGAAAAACAAGTGTAGCCTTGAAATTAACCACATCAGACTTTTGAGCTAATTGGTTCTTTCTTATAACTCACTGCATCTTTGCTCGGCGAGAAATGTAACTTGTTTAATACTTTCTGAGGCTGATATAGATTAGAAATATAAAGAAAAAAACATTTCAAGGGAAAATAAGTTTTCCGGTTGAGCAGCCTTTATCAAAAGAGGGTCTTAAAATGTCCACAGGCCTCCAAGGCCAGAAGATAACGTACACAACATTGTCTACGGGAAAGGTTTGCAGAAAAAATCCTGGTTTTGATAAAGACAAAACAGATGTAATGTTTGGGCTGACTCTGTATGAATTTGCATCTTTCATTTCCCTCTATGTACAAGTAAAGGTATAAAAGACCCTTTTGAAAATAAAATAATGCGCCTCGCTCACCAAAGAAGCTTGGTCACCCTGTGTTTTTTTCCTTTTTTTCTATTTCTTTCTTTCTTTCTCTCTCCCTCTCCCTCCCTCTCTTTTTCAGGCTGATCCCTTGGAACACAGAGGCTCTCTGCGTTCACTTTCCTGCCTGAGCTTCTAAGACTTTATTAGCTTTCTGTGCAAACCAAAAAATATCAGCCTCTTTCTCTCCTCTATTTTCTTATCTACAACGTTCTTTCCTTATCTCTCTAAATCAACCGCCGACGCCATTCCTCCTTCAGGTTCCCCTGGATCCTGCAGGGGCTGGACCCCAGCACCCTGGAATATCCTGCTTGATAAAAATGTCTTTGTTTGCCTGGGGCCTTAATCCATGCCAGGTAGTCTGGTTGATGGTGAATGCCCGTTTTTGTTCACCTGGGACCCAGGGCAATGCTATGCTGTGTGTGCTTAGTTGCTCATTCATGCCTGCTGTAGCCCACCAACCCATGGGATTTTTTAGGCAAGAATACTGGAGTGGGTTGCCATTTTCTGCTCCAGGGGATCTTTCTGACCCAGGGATTTAACCTGTGCCTCCTGTGTCTCCTACATTGCAGGCAGATTCTTTACCCACTGAGCCATCGGGGAAGCCAGGCTTTGTTCACCCAGGACCCAGGGCAATGCTGTATTAGTTGGACCTCTGGAGAGACTCAGGCTTTCCTGGTGCCTCAAATGGTAAAGAATTCACCTGCTACTGCAGAAGGCCTGCAATCTCTGGGTCAAGAAGATCCCCTGGAGAAGTAATGGCTACCTACTGTAGTATTCTTACCTGGAGAATCCCACAGACAGCATCCCACTGATGCTGAAGCTGCAATATTTTGGCCACCTGATGCAAACAGCCCTGGTGGGCTGGAGTCCATGGGGTCACAAAGAGTCAAACATGACTGAGCGACTAACACTGGAGAAACTCAACAATGAGCTGTGAAGGTCAGCAGGAACTCCATGCCTATGTGATACACCTGGATAAAAACTCTGGACACCAAAGTTCACGTGGGCTTTCACAGTTGGCAGTATTTCATACGTATTGTCACACCTCACTGCTGAAAGAATTAAGGGCTATTCATGCAATGCCCCTGGGACAGGACAAGTGGAAGCTCACACTTAGTCTCTTCTGGACCCTGTCACCTGCATCTTTTCCCTTTGCTGATTTCAATGTGTCTTTTCAGTGCAGTAAACCATAAATGAGAGTATCCCAGCTTTTTTAAGTTCTATGAGTCCTTCTGGATATCATCGGATCTGAAGGTGGTCATGGGGACTCCTCACACAAAGGCCATGGATATTGTTTTAAAGCTAGACAGTGTATTTAAAAAGCAGAGACACAACTTTGTCAACAAAGGTCCATATAGTCAAAGCTATCATTTTTCCGGTAGTCATGTACAAACATGAGAGTTGAACCATGAAGAAGGCTGAGCACTGAAAAGTTCGTGTTTTGGAACTGTGGTGCTGGAGAGGACTCTTGAGAGTCCCTTGGACAGGAAGGAGATCAAACTAGTCAATCCTAAAAGAAATCAACCCTGAATATATACTTGAAGGACTGATGCTGAAGCTCCAATATTTTGGCCACCTGATGCAAACAGCAGACTCATTGGAAAAGACCCTGATGCTGGGAAAGATTGAATGAAAAAGCAAAAGTGGGAAGCAGAGGATGAAATGGTTAGATAGCATCACCAATCCAATGGACATGAATTTGAGCAAAATTCGGGAAACAGTGGAGGACAGAGGAGCCTGGTTGTCATTCAGTCTAGAGTCGCAGAGTTGGACATAACTTAGCAACTGAACAGCAACAGTGAGGAATAGTAGTTTACCTTCTTGAGTTCCATCACTCTGAGAAAACGAGGAACACAAGCTGACCCCCTCATCTTGTGGAACCTGAAGCTTCTCTTACCCCTAATTCCAGAGCAAATATCTCCTCCTCTGCCTTGCTCATGGCCTCCCCCACAAATTTTCAGTATATGCCCAGAGAGAAACAGACACCTTAGACATCTTTCATTCCTGCTCCTTTATCTCAGTTTCCCCCAAAACACGCTGGAAAGAACATGTGTGTTCAGTGCACAGTCACTCGGGCAGTGGTTCTCCCCCAGGAACCCCCTCCCCGGCCCCCTTCCCTCCTCTCTGGGTGGCAGAGCAGGGGGCGGGCTCTCACATGGCACTCTCGTTACCTCCCCTTCCCCTGGACGCCCCTTTCTCATGTGCCATGAGCGACTTGTAGGGCTTCCCCAGGCTGGGGAGGGTGAGTTCAGCTTCCTGCAGCTCCAGCTCCCGCTGAGACAGATGTTCAATGACGGCCGCTCCGATAGAGTCCCCCAGCACATTGGTCATTGTACGAAGTCGATCACTGCAGAGGGGAGGGGAGAGAGAGGCTGCCATTAATCAAGGCTTGAGGCACTCCACAAGGAAGGTGCAGCAGCTGGGGTCTCCCTGTGCCCTGGAGCCAGGGCTCACACTCCAGTCCAACACAGGTTGGACCAAGCTCTGATGCACTCATATTTGTTCTCAGCAGTGCAATTCTTTTTTTAATGTAAATGTCTAATATAGCAAATTAGGGGTATGGACATATATATGGAACCTAGAAACATGATACTGATGAACTTATTTGCAGGGCAGGAATAGAGACATAGATGCAGAGAATGGACACGTGGACACAGAGGGGGAAAGAGAGGGTGGGACAAGTCGAAAGAGTACCACAGACACATACTCAAGACCTTGTGTGAAACAGATAGCTAATGGGAACCAGAAGCAGAGACGTTACTTTGCCAACAAAGGCCCGTCTAGTCAAAGCTATGGTTTTTCCAGTAGTCATGTATAGATGTGAGAGTTGGACTATAAAGAAGGCTGAGCACCAAAAAAATGATTCTTTTGAACTGTGATGTTGGAGAAGACTCTTGAGAGTCCCTTGGACTGCAAGGAGATCTAACCAGTCCATCCTAAAGGAGATCTGTCCTGGGTGTTCATTGGAAGGACTGATGTTGCAGCTGAAACTCCAATACTTTGGCCGCTTGATGTGAAGAGCTGACTCATTTGAAAAGAGGGGGATTCAGGATTGGGAGCTCGTATACACCTGTGGTGGATTCATGTCGATGTATGGCAAAACCAATACAGTATTGTAAAGTAGAATAAAGTTAAAAAATAAAGTAATTAACTTTAAAAAAAAAAAAAAGAAAAGACCCTGATGCTGGGAAAGATTGAAGGTGGGACGAGAAGGAGACAACAGAGGATGAGATGGTTGGATGGCATCACCAACTCAATGGACATGAATTTGAGTAAACTCCAGGAGTTGGTGATGGACAGAGAGACCTGGCATGCTACAGTCCATGGGGTTGCAAAGAGCTGGATGTGACTAAGCGACTGAGCTGAACTGAACTGGGAACCTGCTAGGGAACTCAGCACGGTGCTCTGTGATAACCTCAAGGGATAGGAGGGAGTGGAAAGGAAGGAGGCTCAAGAGGGAAAGGATATATGTATGCCTGTAGCTGATTCATGTTGCTGTACTGCAGAAACATTGTAAAGCAATTATCCTCCAATTTTTTTAAGTAAATTAATTCATTTTAAAAAAGAAAATGAGGGGTTATGAGCTGAACAGCATACAGAATGAGGAAGGTAACCACTGTGAGTAAATAAGACCCTGCTGGAAACCATCTAAAAGGGAGTGAGATCCAGGCAAGAGCTCCAAGATGGAGATGAAAGTCCAGATTTTTATATGGAAACCTCCTATTATTAAAAGTTGAGAAAATTCCTGGCATTCCAGTTGTTAGAACTCAGATTTCACTGCCAGGGCTTGGGTTCAATCCCTAGTCAAGGAACTAAGATCCAACAAGCTCTGCAGCACAGTCAAAAATAATTTAAAAATAAAAGTTGAGGGGGGCTCCCCGGGTGGCACTAGTGGTAAAGACTCTCCCTGCCAATGTAGGAGACATAAGAGATGGGGGTTCAATCCCTAGATCAGGAAGAATTCCTGGAGGAGGGCATGGCAAACCACTCCAGTATTCTTGGCTGAAGAATCCCACGGACAGAGGAGCCTGGCGGGCTACCGACCATGGGGTCACAAAGAGTCAGACACAACTGAAGAGACACACACACACACACACAAAAGTTGAGGGACTTCTCTGGTGGTCCATTGGCTAAGACTCTTCACCCCCAAAGCAGGGGGCGCAGATTCAATCCCTGGTCAGGGAACTAGATCCCACATGCCAAAACTAAGCGTTTGAATGCTGCAACAAAGATAAAAGACCCGCATGCCCCAGCTAAGACTTGGCACAGTCAAATAAATAAATAAAATTTTAAAAATAAAAGTTGAGAATTTTTTTAAAAAATTAGCGAGTCAGCTCTGCCCCATGGATCACCTTTTTTTGTGATTTCTACATAAGGCAGGTACCATAGGGCTTTCCTGGGAGATAGGTAAAGCCCCTCATTACTTACTTCCCTACTTCCAAAGATTAACTCTATGGAATTTGGGGTCCATACTGCTTAGGACGTTCTCCAAGGCCCTCTTTTCATTCTAAAATTCTAGAGCTCTGTCCTTGTGGCAGTGAGAGCCCAGTCACTGGGAGTCCTACAGGGAAAGCAGGGGATTCGAGGAGAGAGAGCAGAAGAGTCTGAAGAGCACTCACAGGAACCAGTCCACAGCGATGATGAGCGTGATGTCTTCAGTGGGCAGGCCGACCGAGGTGAGAACAATCACCATGGTGACCAGACCTGCCTGGGGGATGCCGGCAGCCCCGACGCTGGCTGCTGTAGCTGTGATACTGCACAGGGAGAAAGGACACAGGGACCAGGCAGGGGGAAGGGAGAAATGAGGGGGTGTTAGGAGAGACACAAAAGAACGGAAGGGGTCAGATCTCCAAAATAAGAGCAAATTCAAAGAGACTTTTTTCAAAAGCCAGTGCAGAGATACCCCCTCATCTTTTACTGGGATCTGGCTGGAGTTTCATCCAATGATGGACGTTTTAAACAGTTCATATTGCAGATGCAAGAGCAAGGGTTTTGTTTTGTTTTGTTTTTTTAAGCTGAGTTGTTGTTTTTGTTTAGTTCCTCAGTCGTGTCTGTCTGACTCTTTGCAACCCCATGGACTGCTGCCCACCAGGCTCCTCTCTCCATGGTATTTGCCAGGCAAGAATACTGGAGTGAGTTGCCATTTCCTTCTCCAGGGGATCTTCCTGACCCAGGAATCAAACCTCCATCTCCTGCATTGGCAGGCAGATTCTTTACCATGGAGCCACGAGGTACGACCCTTAAAGCTGAGAGTTATGTTTTATTCCGGGACCTTTCTGAGCCAGAGTGACAGCCACTCTGACAGCTCTGAGGAAAGGTTCTGAAGAGGTTAAGGACGAAGGACTTTTTGTTGGAAAAAAAAATGAGAAAAAAATAAAAACTTGTCAGGAAATATCTAAAAGATTACTGCTATACACAAAAATTAAAATTAAAAAAAAAAACAAGAGAGTAGCCCTGACATATATACACTACCCTGTGTAAAATAGATAGCTAGTGGGAAGCTGCTGTGTACCACAGGGAGCTCAGCTCAGTGCTCTGCGGTGACATAGAGTGGCGGGATGGGGGAGGGAGAATGGGAGGGAGGCTCACAATGGAGGGGATATATGTTTACTTATAGCTGATTCACACTGTTGTACAGCAGAAACAAACACAACACTGTAAAGCAATTATCCTTCCATTAAAAATTAATTTTTTAAATCATCCTCCAATTAAGATTTAAATTAAAAACACCAGACATCTCAAGTCAGTGATTTGAGTGCTTTTCTATGTATGGGATAATACAAGAGTCTGGCCCGTTGATATCATTCCTAGATGTGCATCTGAACTGTACAGGACCAGTAGCCTGCTTTGCTCCATCCTGAATTGCCCCCAGGGGGCATCTTTGGGGGCAGCTGCAGCGGCCAATAGCTGATGGCAGGGTGACAACCTTTGTTTACTGAAAAGACCAGAGACTTTTTTTGTCCACAGATGCAAAGGAAAGCAAGCAGTCAGCGTGGCATGAGTGTCTAGGGATGTCATATCCATGCCACCCAGCTTCCCTCGTGGTTCAGTGGTAAAGAATTCACCTGCAAAGCAGGATTCATGGGTTCGATCCCTGGGTCGGGAAGACACCCTGGAGAAGGAGGTGGCAACCCACTCCGGTACTCTTGCCTGGAGAATCCTATGGACAGAGGAGCCTGGTGGGCTACAGGCCGAAGGTGCTGCAAAGAGTCAAACAACTGAGCGACTAAACAACAACAAACACCTGCCTCCCAGTGCCTCACCCAGAGTGAGCAATGTGAGAGGTGATCCTGATGCTCCTTACAGTTTCCTCAATGTTTCTTTCTTTGCTCCTTTAGTCTTCCTACGTGTAAAAGCAGGGATTTAACCAGCTGCCTCTGGGGGCTGGAAGAGGGCAGAAGAATCAACCTGGGCAGCAGCCATGAAGCAGAAGCTTGAGTCCCCCAAACACACATGTGCTAGAAGTAGGTGGGTCAGTATAGTGAGGTCCTGATGCCAGGAAGGACACTCTGGAAGGTGGGCTAAGTTTAGAATCAAAAGAAGAAACTGTCTATGGCACTGAGTGAGAGAAAAAACATATACACTTGCATGTATATGGCTTAGGAAAACTAAAATGTGCAACACCTAGAAAATGAAAAAGATGGTGGGCCATCACCAAGTAGAGGGTCAGACTGAATCAAGAGTAGGCTAATGAATTGAGAGGGTAGCATCAATATATATATACCATCAGGTGTATATAATACAGCTAGTGGGAAGCTGCTGGGTTTCCCAGGTGGCGCTAGTGGTAAGAACCCACCTGCCAATGCAGTAGATATAAGAGATATAGACTCGATCCCTGGGAAGATCACCTGGAGGGCATGGCAACCCACTCCATTATTCTTGATTGGAGAATCCCATGGACAGAGAAGCCTGGCACTACCGTCCATGGGATGGCAAAGAGTCACACACGACTGAGTGACTAAGATGATATATAGCAAGAGTTTCATAAATGTTGGCCATCATCATCACCACCAAAACCATTATCACCACCATCACCATGATCAACACCATCCACATCATCTCCACTAGTACCAACATAATCTACATCATCAGCATTACTATCATCAGTGTCTCTTCCTTAGACTAGATTCTCCCTAAGTTCAGGAACCATGTCTTATTTTTTCCTGCACCCCTCAATACACGGCCCCAAGCAATATCCAAAGGCTCCCCTCCAACACCATCCCTGCCCCCAGCCAAGCTAATGACTTCTCAGGTCTCACCTGTTGGCAGGTTCCAACCAAGGCCAACTCACCTGATAGTTGTGATTTGGCCCAGGTTGAGCTCGTAGTTGTTGACTTGGGCGATGAAGATGGCGGCCAGGGCCTCATAGAGGGCAGTGCCGTCCATGTTGACAGTGGCCCCCACGGGCAGTACGAACCTGGTGATGCGGCGGTCCACACCGAGGCCCTCCTCTAGACAGCGGAAGGTGATGGGCAGTGTCGCAGAGCTGGGGAAGAGAGCCCCAAGGGCTGAGGATAGAGGGTAGCCATGGGCTCAAGGAGGGCTCCCCTTGAGAACACTGGGAGGCAGGCTGGGAACTAGAGTAAGGGGAAGATGGCAGATGTGTAACATTTTAGGGGCTGATAACTGTGCATGGGGGAGAGGGACTCTTCATGACACAGGGAGCACACAGCAGTGACGTCCCCCAGGCTCAGGTCTTTTGACCCACCTAAAGTCAATAGCCTAAGGCTACTTACTACACACTAGTTCAGGTCACTGGTTCATGCCACTAGTTCACTCTAACTATCCACTCCCAGAAGGAAGAGGAAAGGTCTTCTAAGTTCCCACCTCTCATGGCTAAGAGAAGGGTATTACAGAAGACTCCTATTCCCCACTTCCAGTGTTTACCTGGGGACTGACCTCAGCTACACTAGCCTTCTCAGCCTTTCCCCCCACTTGGAGTCAGCTGATCCATAAAACATGTGCTCTGTCTGGTCCACTTTATATCATGCAAGGAGAAACCTGGACCCACAAAGAGGATGTTTAGGTATCCATGCCTGTGGCAACCTGGTGAGTTTAATTCTGGGGGTACAAGCGAGCCAATCCTACTGGACCACAGATCAAGAGGCACATTCTTCAGTGTATAAGCAATAAAAATTATATTCTTCTTCTGTCTGGTTGGCTCTAGTGATACGTCTCTTCTTTTGAATTTGGTTGATGGGAGAAAGGGGTGCTTCTATGAACCTCCTGAAACCACAAAATAAAAGAAGCCAAGAGATCTTCCAGAAGCCATCTCAAGGCAAGATGAGACCCTACAAGCTAGAAAATGACTGAGATCAGGAGGCATGTTGGAACCTTTGTCCTAACCTCAAAGTTGGTAGCTGGCTCTCTGTCCATATTAAAGGGAAACAGAAGAGGGGAAAGAGTCACAACAGCCAGCGCATGATAAAGATCAGTGCCCAGGTGCTGGGTGCTAAGTCACTTCAGTCATGTCTGACTCTTTGTGACCCTATGGACTGTAGTTTGCCAGGCTCCTCTGTCCAAGGGATTGTTCGGGCAAGCGTGCAGGAGTGGATTGCCATTTCCTCCTCCAGGAGATCTTGATCCACCTTCAAAGAGCCACTGACACTACTTAATAGCCCAGATGAGGTTCTAAAGTGGTAGAAAGGGCAGGACTCCCAGGAGATCCTGGGAAAGACAAAGAGTGGATCTAGGAAAGGTACCAGCAGTGGGGGTCAAGGTCATACCTGGAAGACGTGCCCATGGCAGTGATTAGAGCCTGCAGTATTCCTCCAATGAAGGGGAAAGGATTCCGGTGGGTGATGAGGAAGTAGATGAGAGGCAGGATGCCTCCGGCATGGACGAACAAACCCACGATGACGGTCAGGGTGTACATGCCCAGCTGACCCCCCAGGACGGCCATGTCTTCCATCTCTAAGATCTTGCCAGCAATCAGGAACAGGATACCCACGGGTGCATACCTGGGCCAGGCCAGACATCTGTTAGGCCTTCCTCATGACCTCCCCTGGCACTAGCAGCCCCAAGCCTTTGCCCATATAGACCCTGGAGCCAGGCAACACCCACCGTACAGCACTTGACTCCCCTCCAACCTCCCCCACACAATAACCTATGAGGCGGGTTTCCATGGACATATCCCCTCTTTTCTTCCTGCCTATCCACAGCTCACCCTCAGTCCTACAGCTCCAAGATATACTCTCTTATAAGGGCTCTCCTTCACCCGCTCCCCACTTCAAAGACCTCCCAATAATCGCTGTCTTCAGGACTTCCTGTGGCAATGCCCAGATACTCCCTACCTCTGAGCCTCTAACTTCCCTCATTTCCCATATCTGTAACTTGTATGCCCCTATTCTCTTCCCTAAAAGTACATATCCTCACTCATTCACCAGCCCTGAGCTATTTCACCTGGATTTCCCACAGACCTCTCAAAACAATCTCTCTCAAATATCCTATGATATCACTTATTTGTGGAATCTTTAAAAACGGTACAAATGAACCTATTTACAAAACAGAAATTGTTTCATCCATCTCATTAGAACTGATTCAAATTTATTCTTTTTAATGGCAGAGTAATACTCCATTGTGTGGAGGGGGATTCGGGATTGGGAGCTTGTGTACACCTGTGGTGGATTCATGTCGATGTATGGCAAACCCAATAGAGTATTGTAAAGTTAAATTAAAAAATAAATAAATAAATAAATTAAAAAAAAAAAAAACAGAAATTGTGTCACAGATGTAAAAAACAAACTTATGGTTACCAAAGTGAAAAGGGGGAAATAAATTGGAAGAGTGGGATTAACATATGCACATTACTATATATATAATGGATAACTAATAAGAACCTACTGTATAGCACAGGGAACTCTGTTTAATACTCTGTGATGACCTACATGGGAATGGAATCTAAAAAAGAGTGGATATATGTATGTATATTATATATAACTGACTCACTCTGCTGTACATCTGAAACTAACACAGCATTGTAAATCAACTATATGCCAATAAAAATTAATTATGAACAACCTCTTATTAAATTACCTATTTATTCATTTACTCAACAAATATCCATTGAGCACCTACTATGTTCCATTCACATGGTCCCTGCCCTCTTGGTGCTTACATTCTAATGGGTGAAATATGTAGTACACAGAGAAATATGTCATTAAAAACCCCAGTGTGTGATAACTGCACAAGAGTCACTTCTGAGTGGGGCTCTAAGAAGGAGTGGTCAGGGAGGGCTTCTTGGAAGATGTGACATTTGCACTGAGACCTGAATGATGAAAAGCAACCATGCATATCTGAGGGGAAAGCGCTGCAGGAACAGTGCAAGACCCAGAGGTGAATGCGAGCTAGGAATATAGGAAGAGCAGCGAGAAGACCAGTGTGACTGGAACAGAGAATGAAAAAGATAGTAGAAGAGACGAAAGAAGCAACTTCATCAGGGGTTCACCTGTTTTCCTGTCAAATCAGCTCATTGCTTAGTTTTATGAGTTTCTGCCAACAGTGCCCTAATTAACCCATCACCTGGCTTCCTCTGTTACTTCTCTCTCTTTAGAAATTGAAGTCTACACTTGTTCATTATCATGGAGGATGTATTACAGGAAGTGAGGACCACTTGGGAAGTTGGTGCAACAGCTTAGGACAGAAATGATGAGACCCAAGCTAAGGCTGTGGAAATAAGAATACAGGAGACACCTCCAGACATTTCTGGGCTCAAGGATAGGCCTGGTGGGTGATTGCTGAATTGTCCCCAACTCTGTGTCTATGAATATTCCCAAACTCCTCATCTCCATCCTTCTTTCTCATCCTCTGCAAAATTCCTCAACTCTGGATCAATTGTACATGATTTCTTTCCTTCCATACTCAGCTACCTGGCACATATAGTGTACGTGCATGCTTGCTCAGTCATGTCTGACTCTTTGTGATCCCATGGAATGAAGCCCACCAGGCTCCTCTGTCCATGAAATTTTCCAGCCAAGAATACTGGAATGGGTTGCCATTTCCTGCTCCAGGGGATCTTCCCAACCCACCTGCATCTCCTGCACTTGCAGGCAGATTCTTTACCAGTGTGACACATGGGTATTTTCCCAAACATGCCAGCTACCACTATAAAACTCATGGTTCCCAATTCAGTTGAGTTTTCAATACTTCTTTTCAATCTTCTTGCTTATCCTTGATAAGCTTCCCCTCCAAGCTAAGTTGAGATCTTGGAAAAGCAGCTTGGAAGGGTCCAGGGCATCAGACCTCATGGGGTTAACTGGACCCAAGTGGGTAAGAAGGGGAGAAGGGGACTTCTCCCTCCTCAGAACCCCAATTGTGAATACAGTGGAGTGACCTTACTGGCCCCACAGTCCCCGTCCCCTCCACTTCTGAAATTTCTATTTCTAATGACAAAGTGGTTATGGGCAATGCATACAAATATACTATGGGTCTTCTGGTTCACTACTGGATTCCCTTTCATATAGTTTATGTTGCAAGTTATTTTGCTTCCTTCTGTTGTACTTCCAGTCCTGTTTTGCTTTCCTTCTTGGGTTTTGCTTTGTCTATTTTTTGTTGTAACCTCTTGAAGTAACAGCACTTTAAAAAGGGTGACAACTGGGGCTTACCTGGTGGTCCAGTGGTTAAAAATCTGCCTTGCAATTCAAGGGACATCAGTTCAATTCCTGATTCAGGAAGATCCCACATATTGTGGGGCAATTGAGCCCATGGGCCACAAGTTATGAGCCTGCACTCCAGAGACTGCAGGCTGCAACTACCGAGCCCAACGGGCCATGACTACCGAAGGGTGCGCAACGCGCCCTAGAGCCCGTGTTCTGCAACAAGAGAAGCCACCACAGTGAGAAGCCTGTGCACAACTGCAGCATGGCCCCCACTCACCACAACTAGAGAAAGCCCGTGTACAGCAACAAAGAGCCAGCTCAGCCAAAAGTAAATAGAAATTTTTTTTCAAAGAACGACAACTGAATTACAAGGCAGAGACCACCTTGAGCCTGACTGGGGAGACCACTCTGTATCCATGACTTTTGTTTTTAATCAAACAAAAATTTTTAACAAACAACTCAGATTCTTTCAAGCTTTGCATGTTCTGTTCCCTCTGCTTGAAGTACCTCTTCCTTCTTCATGTACTGTTGGACTCTACTCACCTTTCAAGACCCAGCTAGGAGGTGGACTTCTCCATGACTTTCTCCTCACCTTCTCAGGCAGAGTTCACTACATATAAGCTCACTGGCGGCTCACTTTTCTGTATTCCCTATTTTTTTCTTTTGAACATTTTATTTTGTGCTTGGGTCTAGTTGATTAACCATTTCGTGGTTAGATTAACCATTTAGTTTCAGGTGAACAGCGAAGGGACTTAGCCATAAGCCATAACGTATACATGTATCCATTCTCCCCCAAACCCCCTCCCATCCAGGCTACCATATGACATTGAGCAGAGTTCCCTGTGCTCTACAGTAGGGCCTTGTTGGTTATCCACTTTAAATAGAGCAGAGTGTACATGTCCATCCCCAACTCCTTGACTATCCTGTCCCCCTGACAATCATAATTTCATTTTCTAAGTCTGTGAGTTTTTTTCTGTTTCATAAGTAAGATCATTTGTATCATTTCTTTTTAGAGTCCACATATAAGGGATGTCATGTTTTTCTCTTTCTCTGACTCACTTCACTCAATATGACACTCTCTAGGTCCACCCATAATTTCATTATTTTTAATGGCTGGGTAATATTCCATTGTGTTTAAGTACCACATCTTTATCCATTGCTCTGTCAATCATATTCCCTACACTTTTAAATGTCTCTTGACTCTAGAACCTTCCACCTTGTATCATATTTATCTAATATGCATCTGTCTCCTCTAAAACTTTGTGAGCTCTTTAAAGACAAGGACTGAATTCAAGTTATCTCTGTATTCCAGAGTTCAAAACAAAGTCTGCCTGGGAAAATGTCTGATGGGATTTAAAGAGTGAATGAATGAATGTATCAATTAAGGAATAATTAGCAAGTGGATAAATGAATAAGAAAATGAGCAAATGAAACACGAATGATGGGTGTGTGAATGAATGAGTGGGTTAAGCAAACAGATGAATGAATGCAGGGGATATTTGATTAAATGATAGAATAACAAATGTAGAGATTAACAAGTCAATCAAAGAATGAGTCTGAATGAATAAATGACTTAGTGAGAAAATCAATCAATCAATTAATCAATGGGTTAACTAATGCATAGATGAGTTTGTGAATGAATTTATGAGTGAATGAATATATGAATGAATGAATGAACTTATCCACAGACAAATGAACAAATGAGAAAATGAATAAACCAATGCATGGAAGAATGATGATAAATGAGTGAATTGATAATGTGGCTAATCCATAGAAGAATGAGCAGATGAGTAGATGGAGTGAATGAACAATGCACAGAAGCATGAGTACAAATGAATAGATGAGTGGATACATAGATGAATAGGGGAGTGAATGAGTGAATAAACCATTCACAAAGGACTGAATGAATGAGTGAATGAGTGGGTGAGTGAATTAACAAATACACATATAGATGACTTTGGCCAAAGGCTCCCCACAACCATTTCAGTAACTAACCCACAGCCTGACTTCCCAATCCTGACATCCTTCCCATCTACCGTCACCATCACTCCCTGCCCCCATCACAGCCCCACTCACCAGATGATGATGCCCACCAGCCTCATAATAGCCTCATTGAGGCTGTCGAAGAAGTCCCTCAGGACTCGGCCCTTGTGTTTCATGCCACCAATGACCAGTCCAAAGGCCACTGAGAAGACCACAAGGCCCAGGGCATTGATGCCATTGGCTGAGCCAGGCACAGGTACAGTCTCTTCAAAGCTCAGCACCTCCTGCAGGGTGCCCAAGGCTCGCGTGACATTTTCCAGGAGGCCGGTTCCATTCTCCAGTGAGGATGAAGGCGGCATAGAGGTGCCCAGCTCAGATCCATTATCTGTCCTCACGACAGTCCTGGTTACCAACCTTGTGCTGTACTGTGTCTTAAACTGAAATGTGGAGATATCAGGCCACAGATGAATGCATAGTAGATTGAGTGCATCAATAAATAAGTGAGGGTGTGAACAACCTCATTTGTGCATGGGAGAATGAGTATAGATTTTGCATGAGCAATGTTCAGACAGATTTGGGGAGCCTGTCTCCTCAACAATTTATGATCAGAAGCCCTGATTCCTTCTCCATTACCATCCCCAAGCAGCCTTGGGTTGGCCTAAGTCCTTGTCTCTAACCTTCCCTCATCACCACACCATAGGAAGCACAGTCTTCCTTTCAGACTCTTCCAAAAGCCCTAAACAGTGAGTGCTCTGTCCCATCCTTCTTCCCAATCCCTCCCTCCTGGACCATTCAACCCCAACCACCCAAACCTCCTTGATCAGACGATGTCTTTCCCCCTGACCTGTTTGAAGCAGGCCTCCACAAGGTTGGGCGGAAACATATTTCTGCAGAAAAACATGAGATAAATGGATGTGGTTAGACCCTGGAAGAGAATCTAGAGTGATCATAGCAATAATAATAACAACAGCAACAATAATAATAGCAGACAACATTTGAACACTGAGCTAAGTGTCTTACCTCTAGGGTCTGATTTAAACATCACACTAACCCTGGAGAATCCCATGGACAAAGGAGCTTGTCAGACTACAGTCCATGGGGTCAAAAAGAGTCAGACATGACTGAGCGACTAAGCATGCATGCAACCCTAAAAGTATTAGTGATTCTCCCCATTTTACATACAAAGAAACCAAAGCAAAAAGAACTTATGCAAGTTACCCAAAGCCACACAGCTGCTAACTTGGGGGGAGGGGTAGATGGACCTCAAAATCAGGTCTGTCTGAGCCCTAGGTTAGGTCACTATGCCATCTCAGGGACTTCATATACAGTGATGTCTCAAAAAAAAAAACACAGAAAGCTCCTAAACTCTTCCAACACTAGCTTTCCCCAAATTAAGTCACTAGGGGAGACTTGTGGCCAGTCTTGATGCTGGCAGGCAAAATCTTGCTACTCCAAGAGAATTATTCACCTTCCAATGCATCTCTGGAATACCAAACAAACACCATTTGGCCTGAGCCCATACCAAGAAGGTGCAACTATAGCCTTCCGAGCCTACAGATCAAAAGATCACATTTTGGAAGTAAGCAAGATCAATCTCAGGGGATCTTCGGGCTTCCCTAGTGGCTCGGTCAGCCAAGAATCCGCCTGCAATGCAGGAGACCTAGGTTCCATCCCTGAGAAGATCCCCCAGAGAAGGAAATGGCAACCCACTCCAGTACTCTTGCCTGGGAAATTCCATGGACAGAGGAGCCTGGTGAGCAGTCACAAAGAGTCAGACACAACTTAGCGACTAAACCACCACCACCACCCAGGACAGAAACTGAGTGCCAAGAAAACCCGAGTGGGCACTAGTGGTGAAGAACCTGCCTGCCAACTCAGGAGACGTGAGACGTGGGTTCACTCCCTGGGTCGGCAAGATCCCCAGGAGAAGGAAACAGCAACCCACTCCAGTATTCTTGCCTGAAAAATTCCACGGCCAGAGGAGCTTGGCAGGCTACACAGAGCCCAGGAACTCACAAAAAGAATCAGACGTGACTGAGCATGCACTATTGTCATAAAACTAGGCTCAACTTGGGTGCCATATTTCCTGACTGGGTCCGCCTGTCTCCCCATGGGTCTCCCCGTGATTAAAGGTTGTTACACGTAGGGCTGGAATTCCCATCAACATTAGAAAGGACGTCACCTGACCAGGTCCATGAAGGCATCTGCCGTGGGGATGGTCTCGATCCGACCCTCTCGGTGCAGCCCCTCCTTGGAGCCCTTCCCGGGGTGGATGATGGTGACCATAAGGATGCCGATGAAGACCGCGATGACCGTGGTCACCATGTAGTACACAGCTGCCCGCATCCCCATCCGCCCTGTCGCCTTGTTATCCAGGGACGCCATACCTGGAGGACAGGGGATGCAGCCCAGAGGAGCCCCATCCACAGCCCACCACCCGCTCTCCCATCCACCTGCTCCTNCGGTTCCATTCTCCAGTGAGGATGAAGGCGGCATAGAGGTGCCCAGCTCAGATCCATTATCTGTCCTCACGACAGTCCTGGTTACCAACCTTGTGCTGTACTGTGTCTTAAACTGAAATGTGGAGATATCAGGCCACAGATGAATGCATAGTAGATTGAGTGCATCAATAAATAAGTGAGGGTGTGAACAACCTCATTTGTGCATGGGAGAATGAGTATAGATTTTGCATGAGCAATGTTCAGACAGATTTGGGGAGCCTGTCTCCTCAACAATTTATGATCAGAAGCCCTGATTCCTTCTCCATTACCATCCCCAAGCAGCCTTGGGTTGGCCTAAGTCCTTGTCTCTAACCTTCCCTCATCACCACACCATAGGAAGCACAGTCTTCCTTTCAGACTCTTCCAAAAGCCCTAAACAGTGAGTGCTCTGTCCCATCCTTCTTCCCAATCCCTCCCTCCTGGACCATTCAACCCCAACCACCCAAACCTCCTTGATCAGACGATGTCTTTCCCCCTGACCTGTTTGAAGCAGGCCTCCACAAGGTTGGGCGGAAACATATTTCTGCAGAAAAACATGAGATAAATGGATGTGGTTAGACCCTGGAAGAGAATCTAGAGTGATCATAGCAATAATAATAACAACAGCAACAATAATAATAGCAGACAACATTTGAACACTGAGCTAAGTGTCTTACCTCTAGGGTCTGATTTAAACATCACACTAACCCTGGAGAATCCCATGGACAAAGGAGCTTGTCAGACTACAGTCCATGGGGTCAAAAAGAGTCAGACATGACTGAGCGACTAAGCATGCATGCAACCCTAAAAGTATTAGTGATTCTCCCCATTTTACATACAAAGAAACCAAAGCAAAAAGAACTTATGCAAGTTACCCAAAGCCACACAGCTGCTAACTTGGGGGGAGGGGTAGATGGACCTCAAAATCAGGTCTGTCTGAGCCCTAGGTTAGGTCACTATGCCATCTCAGGGACTTCATATACAGTGATGTCTCAAAAAAAAAAACACAGAAAGCTCCTAAACTCTTCCAACACTAGCTTTCCCCAAATTAAGTCACTAGGGGAGACTTGTGGCCAGTCTTGATGCTGGCAGGCAAAATCTTGCTACTCCAAGAGAATTATTCACCTTCCAATGCATCTCTGGAATACCAAACAAACACCATTTGGCCTGAGCCCATACCAAGAAGGTGCAACTATAGCCTTCCGAGCCTACAGATCAAAAGATCACATTTTGGAAGTAAGCAAGATCAATCTCAGGGGATCTTCGGGCTTCCCTAGTGGCTCGGTCAGCCAAGAATCCGCCTGCAATGCAGGAGACCTAGGTTCCATCCCTGAGAAGATCCCCCAGAGAAGGAAATGGCAACCCACTCCAGTACTCTTGCCTGGGAAATTCCATGGACAGAGGAGCCTGGTGAGCAGTCACAAAGAGTCAGACACAACTTAGCGACTAAACCACCACCACCACCCAGGACAGAAACTGAGTGCCAAGAAAACCCGAGTGGGCACTAGTGGTGAAGAACCTGCCTGCCAACTCAGGAGACGTGAGACGTGGGTTCACTCCCTGGGTCGGCAAGATCCCCAGGAGAAGGAAACAGCAACCCACTCCAGTATTCTTGCCTGAAAAATTCCACGGCCAGAAGAGCTTGGCAGGCTACACAGAGCCCAGGAACTCACAAAAAGAATCAGACGTGACTGAGCATGCACTATTGTCATAAAACTAGGCTCAACTTGGGTGCCATATTTCCTGACTGGGTCCGCCTGTCTCCCCATGGGTCTCCCCGTGATTAAAGGTTGTTACACGTAGGGCTGGAATTCCCATCAACATTAGAAAGGACGTCACCTGACCAGGTCCATGAAGGCATCTGCCGTGGGGATGGTCTCGATCCGACCCTCTCGGTGCAGCCCCTCCTTGGAGCCCTTCCCGGGGTGGATGATGGTGACCATAAGGATGCCGATGAAGACCGCGATGACCGTGGTCACCATGTAGTACACAGCTGCCCGCATCCCCATCCGCCCTGTCGCCTTGTTATCCAGGGACGCCATACCTGGAGGACAGGGGATGCAGCCCAGAGGAGCCCCATCCACAGCCCACCACCCGCTCTCCCATCCACCTGCTCCTCGGTCCCCATACTGCCACAACCAACCCTCCTCCCATGACCCACCCCCATCCCTCCACCCACATGGTTACCCTCCAACTCCCATTCTGTGTTCCAAATACACCTTCCACTCCATCCTTTATCCCAAGCACCACTTCACTAACCTTCCTTCTACTCCAAGCCAACATTTTCAACCCCTACTCCATCCTCTAATTACCCCTATTTTGCACCATAACTTTATTTGCATTCCTCTCTTTATCCTACTATCCACCCCAAGAATCACACCTCCCTTCAACCCACCTCAGTATACACTATCTGTATGTAGTATATACGCTTGATACCCTATCCAAACACCCTTTACAAGGCTGATACACCCATCTTTCCACAGCTGAGCATGCTGGCTGCTAATGACTCATGCTGGCCCCTTCTCTTGAACGTTGCTCTCAGCACAGCAGGAACTTACTCGCCCACAAAGGCCCCAGGGGAAGCTGGAAGAAATGACTGATTGATACAGGGATTCAAAAGCTCAGCTCCTTTGATTTAGAGGGAGGCAGAGTTGTGGAGGACAACTCTGTAATTTTATACATTCTCCAGAGCTCCCTATGGGATCAGGCTGAGAGTCCAGCCTTCTTCTGAACCCATTTCTGCTTAGCTTCTTTATCCACCCCATCCTGCTCATCTCACTTCCTCATAGGTTTCTCTTGAAAACTATTTTATCCCTCAATAAATCACTTGTGCAAATATCCCCATCTCAGGCTCTGCAGCTAGGGAAACCCAACCCAAGAAATCATTCTTCTATGCCTTTATCATCACCACTGCCCCACCAAAGCTGGTGCTTGGGAACCGACCACTCATGGGCCAAATATGATCTGCTGCCTATTTCTGTAAATAAAGTTTTATTGGAACACAGCAATGTCTATTTGTTTACTTACTAATCTGCTGCTGCTTTTGCATGACAAGAGAAGTGAAGAGTTGCAACAGAGACCACATGGCCCTTGAAACTGAAAATGTGTTCTACCTGGCCCTTTATAGAAACAGTTTACCAAGCCCTGCATAGGCTGTCTTTACTTCCATCCTACCCTCCACCCACCAGGGCTTCCCTTGTGGCTCAGTTGGTAAAGAATCCACCTGCAATGCAGGAGACCTGGGTTCGATCCCTGGGCTGGGAAGGTCCCCTGGAGAAGAGAAAGACTACCCACTCCAGTTTTCTGGCCTGGAGGTTCCCAAGGACTGTATAGTCCATGGGGTTGCAAACAGTCAGACACAACTGAGTTATTTTCACTTTCACTTTCTCCACCCACTATTTTGTAACCTCCGTCTCAAATATCTTCATCCACAGCCCACTCCATGACCATCCACACCATATCCCAGGTACCTTTCCTGGTGGCCCCACAACAGCCTTCCCTTCATCTCTAAGCTCCCAACAGGCTGGTATTTTACCTCCAAGGAAAAGTATAGGAACATTACTGAGATAAGTCACCGAGGTCCTATGGGTTCTAGAACCCAGGTCTGATTGGGACTGGGGCTTTGGTCAAGGACTCAGGGTGAGTTGCATGCTCCATGTTTGAGGTCCTGAGTTGGGGAGGTGGTCCCATGCTTACAACAGCCTTGGCTCAAGGTGTGAGCCTGGACTCTGGGACGGGTCTTGGAGGCCAGCCCCAGCCTGGGTTCGCTCACCTGTGACCAGGCTGGAGACAATGAGGGGCAGCACCAGCATCTGCAGCATCCTCATGAGGAGCTCTCCAGGGAAAGAGAAGTACTTGATCTGGCGGTAGCTGAGCTGGTATGGGCGCAGGGCAAAGGCCAGGCTGACCCCTAGGGCCAGAATTGGGGGTGCATAGAGTTGAATTTGGTCACTGAGCCCCAAGGAGGGGCCATCCATCCCAAGCAGGGTCTGTGTGTGTGTGGATGGAGGTAAAAGAAAAGAGAAACATTTGATAAGTGTGTGTCAGTGTGTACATTGTAGAATGCATGAATTTATGTGCTACTGCTGGGCATGTGTGTATATGTCTACACACATTCCTATGTACCTATGTACACATATGTAACAGTGTATGCTCACTTGTGCACATGTATCTCTGTCTGTATGTGAGGGCCCGTGTATATCACATGTACATATCTTTCCTATGTGTGCATATAAGTGTTACTTGTATGTGTTGGCTTCCATGGTGGCTCAGTGGTAAAGAATCCACCTGCCAATGCAGAACATGCAGGTTCGATCCTTAGGTTGGGAAGATCCCCTGGAGAAGGAAATGGCAACCCACACCAGTGTTCTTGCCTAGGAAATCCCATGGACAGAGGAGCCTGGCAGGCTACAGTACAAGTGTTGGACATGACTTAGCTACTAAACAACAACATGTTCACTTGTGCACACGTATCTGTGCCTGTATGTGAGGGCCCACATACATGAGATGTGTCTGTTTTTCCTACATGTGCACCTAGGTGTGACTTATATGTATGTATTACTATTTTCAAGCATGGGGGTATACATGTATTTAAGCTTTTCCGTGAGCCAATGTGTGGGCAGAATAATGCATATGTGTGTGTGAACACGTTTCTAAGTTCTACTATAGATGTACAAATGTGTGAGTTTACGTGTTTGCACCTGTAAATTTTGTACATGCATAAAAATGTGTTTGTGTCTGTGTTCACATGCACACAGTGTGCATTTGAACAGTGTATACTTATGCATGTGCGTACACTTGCATATTCATGAGACACTGCACATACAGCTGTGTTTGCAGGAGTGTGTACCATTTGTCTATATCATGGGGAGGCGGAATGGTGGACTTGGGCACGCGTGCAGGTGAGAATAAGTAAGTGGAGGGAAGAAACGTGAGTGCAGCGGGTGTCCCTCGAGTCCTCACCCTCCAAGGGCAGAGCCCGCCCCTCCAAGATGACTCACCAATGACCACGGCACTGACGGTCAGCAGGATGAAGGCGTTCCTGCGCAGGAACCGCAGCACGTGCTCGCGTGTCATGGTCTGCAGGCGCAGGCGCGTGCGCAGCGCTCTCTGCTGCAGGCTCTCCTGCAGCCGCTGCAGCCAGCCCACTCGGCCCAGCCGCTGGCCGCTCTCCCGCAGAAAGAGGCTGTTGCCATGGCTGCTCATCGTCTATCTGTGGGGAACAGAGGGAGCAGGCCTGGTGAAGGATGAGACAGAAGGCGAATGTGGGTAGAAAGGAAAGGGCAGAAGAAGCTGGTGAGGAAACTGGGGAGAGCGCCAGTCCAGTGGGGATGTGCCCACGCTGGGCTGCCTGAGAACACCACCTGGAGTTCAAGAGTCATGTCCTGGCAGAAAAAGGATCAAGGTCTCCAGAACCATTCCCAGGCATGTAGGAGAGACAAAGAAGCAGATCACAATTTCAGGGACGATTTTGCCATTCTGTATCTCTGGCCCCCTCCTTAGTTCTTGAAAAGTGAAAAGTGTTTATCGCTCAGTCCTGTCCAACTCTTTGAGACCAGATGGACTGTAGCCCACCAGGCTCCTCTGTCCATGGAGGTCTCCAGGCAAGAAACCTGGAGTGGGTTGTCATTTCCTCCTTCAGGCAATCTTCCTGACCCGGGGAAGATCTTCCCAACCCATCCAACCTGGGTCTCCCAAATTGCAGGCAGATTCTTTACCCTCTTATGAGATTGTTACACGTAACTGGGAGCTTCCCCGGCTCACAAACCAGACTAACAAGCCTCTGCCAAGTACCAGTTTCACGCAGAGCCTTAAACAAGGTACTCTGGGGCTAGCACCCCAAATTAATGCGGTTTCATGTTTGACCTAGTTGCTGTGCTGTCCTCAGTCGTGTCCGACTCTTTGCCACCCCATGCACTGTAGCCCCGCCAGGCTCCTCTGTCCATGGGATCCTCCAGGCAAGAATAATGGAGTGGGTTGCCATTTCCTGCTCCAGGGATCTTCCTGACCCAGGGATCGAACACATGTCTCCTGCAACAAACACATCTCACTGCAGGCAGATTCTTTACCACTGAGTCACCTGGGAAGCAGGAGAGGTGCCACCAAATGGGCTTTCCACAACGACGAAATCAGCAGATGCCTGCATTTACTGGTGCCCAATAAATGGAGCTCCTCTGCATGAATGCGCAAGTGAGCAACAGGGAGAGGGAGAGTCCCATGGGATGAAAATGGTGATCTTTCTTGACACCAGCACCTCTTCAGGATCCAAAAAAAAAAAGTGGGGGGGATGTTCAGAGTCACCCTGGGGTGCCAGATACTTACTGTTTCCCAAACTTCAGATTTCCATGTATTCACTTTACATTCAGCCAAATCATGTCACTTCCCAGGTGGCGCTAGTGGTAAAGAACCCATCTGCTAATGCAGGAGACGTGGGTTTGATTCCTAGGTTAGGAAGATTGCCTGGAGGAGGGCTCAACAACCCGCTGCAGTATTCTTGCCTGGAGAATCCCATGGACAGAGGAGCCTGGCGGGCTATGGTCCATAGGATCGCAAAGAGTCAAACACGATTGAAGCAACTGAGCATATGTCATTTTACTTAGTTATCTAAATAAATGAATCTACAAGTGAACTCATGAAACAGAAAGAGACTCACAGACTTAGAGAACAAACTTACAGATGCTGGTGGGGAAAGTTGGAGGGAAGGGATGGTTAGAGAGTTTGGGATGGACATGTACATACTGCTATATTTAAAATGAATAGTATACTGTATTGGTGTTTTTCTTTCTGGCTTACTTCACTGGAGGTGGGAGGGGGGTTCGGGATTGGGAACACGTGTACACCCGTGGCAGATTCATGTTGATGTGTGGCAAAACCAATACAATATTGTAAAGTAAAAAATAATAATAATAAATAAGACAAACAAAAAATGGATAGCCAACAAGGTCCTACTGTATAGCACAGGGAACTCTGCTCAATCTTATGTAGTAGCCTGCATGGGAGGGGAGTTTGGGAAGGAATGAATACATGTATGACAGAGTCCCTTTGCCGTTCACCTGAAACTATCACAACATTGCTAATCGGCTATACTCCAATACAAAATAAAAAGTTAAAAAAAAAACAAATGTAAACTGAAAACTTTAGATTATTACTTGAAATGCTGATTATATTTTAATACATATTAAATAAAATGCATATAGAAATTAAAACTTGCCTATCCTTTTACTAATACCATACATGCACAAGGCAGTCTGGAAATTGTGATTTTCATGAGTCTGAGGAACGTTTGCCTTTGTGGTCCCTTCCTCCATTAAAACATACATCAAAATTAACCTACGGGGTGTGATGGGGTGAGTAGGAGGTTGAAAGGAGGTTCAAGAGGGAGGCCACATATGTATACCCATGGCTGATTCATGTTGATGTTTGGCAGAAACCAACACAATATTGCAATTATCCTTCAGTTCAAAATAAATAAATTTCTAAAAAATATTTTATAACTGCATTTGTATAAAAGTGAATATATTATTTTGGAGCTTGATAAAGGTGATTGCTATATAATATTGCAAATGAACTAAATGCCACTGAATGCCATTTTAAAATGGGAGGTTGTTCTGTGTACATTTCACTCCAGGTTTTTAAATGAATATATTAATATTATATATTAAAACATTTTATTCAATCTGAAAGTTAAATTCTTTATTGTAATTTTAAAAGAAGCACAAACAGGAATTTCAGTGGTTAAGACTCTGCTCTCCCACTTTTGGGGGGGCATGCATTTGATCCCTGGTCAAGGAATTAAGATCCCCACATGCCATTAGGCTCAGCAAAAAAAAAAAAGGATAAACGTTTGCATGGGTCCCTAAAAGTATTGTGGGCCCTGGGCAGCTCCTAATCTGGAAAGATAAGTAGACTTGCCTATATGATCTCACAGCAAGTGGCAGTATCCCTATTGTAGGCATATTGGAAATTCTGTTATCCCTCTAGATTCATTCCCAGGCAAAAGGCTAAACCACTAGAGATAGCACGGCCCAGGCTCCCCCGCCATTTCAGTCAGGCCAGTGGGAAACAGCAGAATGGAAAGTGGGAAAAGATGGGGATGGAGCATTCTTCCAGATCCCCCTACCAGGCTCATGTTTAGCAATGACTGGCTTTCCAGGTGATGCAGTAGTGAAGAACCCACCTGCCAATGCAGGAGATACAAGAGGGTTCGATTCTTGGGTCAGGAAGATCCCCTGGAAGAGGAAATGGCAACCCACTTCAGTATTCTTGCCTGGAAAATCCCCTAGACAGAGGAGCCTGGTGGGCTAAGTCCTTGGGGTAGCAAAGAGTTGGACTCAAAAGCACACACACAGGCATGTATTCCTCTACATAAGGCCACAGCTCCCATCAGACAATCCTCTAGAGCTGTTGGACATTTGGACAACTTCTTTGGAAAATGACTATTTAGTTCCTCTACCCATTTTTCAGGTTGATTTTTGTTATTGAGTTGTATGAGATCTTCACATATTTTGGATATTAACCCCTATCCAATGCATAATCTGCAAAGTTTTTCTCCCCTTCTGTAGGTTGCCTTTTCATTTTGCTGTTGTATTAGTTTTGCGGGTTTTGGCCATACAGAAGCTTTTAAGTTTGATGTAGTATCACTTGTTGATTTTTGCTTTTGTTGTCTGTGCTTTTGCTGTCATATTTTTAAAAAACTCATTGAAGGGACCAGTATAGAGGAACTTCTTTCTAACAGTTTCTTCTAACAGTTTTATGGCTTCAGGTCATATATTTAAGTCTTATACCCAATCAATCCATCTGGTCCCATGGCTTCATGGCAAATAGACGGGGAAACACTGGAAACAGTGAGGGACTTTATTTGGGGGGCTCCAAAATCACTGCAGATGGTGAGTGCAGCCATAAAAATAAAAGATGCTTGCTCCTTGGAAGAAAAGTGATGACCAACCTAGACAGCACACTAAAAATCAGAGACATTCAGAATGGCTGCGATCCGAAAGTCTGCAAACAATAAATGCTGGAGAGAGTGTGGAGAAAAGGGAACCCTCTTACACTGTTGGTGGGAATGCAAACTAGTACAGCCACTATGGAAAACAGTGTGGAGATTCCTTAAAAAATTGCAAATAGAACTGGCTTATGACCCAGCAATCCCACTGCTGGGCATACACACTGAGGAAACCAGAATTGAACGAGACACATGTACCCCAATGTTCATTGCAGCACTGTTTATAATAGCCAGGACATGGAAACAACCTAGATGTCCATCAGCAGATGAATGGATAAGAAAGCTGTGGTACATATACACAATGGAGTATTACTCAGCCATTAAAAAGAATACATTTGAATCAGTTCTAATGAGATGGATGAAACTGGAGCCTATTATACAGAGTGAAGTAAGCCAGAAAGAAAAACACCAATACAGTATACTGACACATATATATGGAATTTAGAAAGATAGTAATGATGACCCTGTATGTGAGACAACAAAAGAGACACAGACATAGAGAATGGACTTTTGGCCTCTGAGGGAGAGGGAGAGGGTGGGATGATTTGGGAGAATGTCATTGAAGCATGTATACTATCATGTAAGAAACGAGGCGCCAGTCTTTGTTCGATGCCGGATGCAGGATGCTTGGGGCTGGTGCACGGGGATGATCCAGAGAGACGTAGTGGGGTGGGAGGTGGGAGGGGGATTCAGGATTGGGAGCTCGTATATACCTGTGGTGGATTCATGTTGATGTATGGCAAAATCAATACAGTATTGTAAAGTAGAATAAAGTAAAAAAAATAAAAATTAAAAAAGAATTGAGAATAAAAAAAATAAAAATCAGAGACATTACTTTTCCGACAAAGGTCCGTCTAGTCAAAGCTATGGTTTTTCCAACAGTCGTGTATGGATGTGAGAGTTGGAATAAAAAGAAAGCTTAGCGCCAAAGAATGGATGCTTTGAACTGTGGTGTTGGAGAAGACTCTTGAGAGTCCCTTCAACTGCAAGGAGATCCAACCACTCCATCCTAAAGGAAATCAGTCCTGAATGTTCATTGGAAAAACTGATGCTGAAGCTGAAAGTCCAATCCTTTGGCACCTGATGCAAAGAACTGACTAACTGGAAAAGACCCTGATTCTGGGAAAGATTGAAGGCAGGAGGAAAAGCGGACAACAGAGGATGAGATGGTGGTTGGATGGCATCATGGACTCAATGGACATGAGTTTGAGTAAACTCCAGGAGTTGGTGATGGACAGGGAGGACTGGCGTGCTGCAGTCCATAGAGTCACAAAGAGTCGGACACAACTGAGTGACTGAACTGAACCCATTTCAAGTTAATTTTTGTAAGTGGCATAAAATCATTGTTTAGTTGCTCAGTCAAATCCAACTCTTTTGTGACTCCATGGACTGTAGCCTGCCAGGTTCCTCTGTCCATAGGATTTCCCAGTCAAGAATATTGGAGTGGGTTGCCATTTCCTTCTCCAAGTGATCTTCCCAGTCCAGGCATCAAACCTACATCTCTCACATTGGCAGAGGGGTTATTTACCCCTGAGCCATCAGGGAAGCCCAGTATAAAACGGGAGTTAGATTTTATTATTCTGCAGGTGTTTAACCAGCTTTCCCAACATCACTTGTTAAAGAGAGTATCTTTTCCCACTGAGTGTTTGTGGCTCCCTTGCCATGATAAAAAAGCTATTGCTACAGCAGCAATCACGTTTCTATGTTGGCCCAAAAGTTCATTCAGCTTTTTCCATGTCATATGGGAAAACCCAAAGGAACTTTTCAGGCCAAACCAATATTATACAACATATATCAAAACAACATGGTGTACATCTTAAAATGTATCCAATGTTATGTGTCAATATATATTTCAATTTAAAACAATAATAAAGACAATTCTTCATTACAGCCATAGCTCTCTCCAGGTCTCCCTCTTGCTCCCTCCCTGCCACTTCCCTATTCTTGCTGTTCCCTGAGTTGTACCAACTTTACTGGTTTAACCTTGTAAATAGTCCTTAATTTTCAACTCCCCTTTCCGAGTGTGCTGTCAGTTTCCTGACAGACACACTAGATTCATCTGACTCCTAGAGGGAAAAAAAAAACTCTCCAAACCAAAGGAAGGCAGTAAATATTGTATCCTGTGCTGAGCTGTGCATATTCAGGTCGCCTGGATGGCTGTAGAACCTGGCCTTCCTCAGCTACTCTCTGATCATAGTTTCAGATTCTCCTTGCCACCCTTTCTCCAAGCCCTAATCCCAACCCCAGTGCCTGAATCCATCCAGATCAAGTGGGAAACTATCAGAGATAGGCCAATAAGTAGTTCCCTGAACTTTTTTCAGGGTGGGGAGAGCGGTGCTGCCACTGGCTGAGCAGCTACTTTCCTGAGATCACTACCTTTCTTGTCCTACTATGCACCGCACATATCCCAGGGATAGGGTATCTGCCTCAGCTTTCCAGGCTCTCCTTCCTTCAGCTCTAAGTCCTAGTTCCAACGTCAAATCCCAGTTAGGATCTTGCTCCAAAGGATCCTGTAAATCACGATGGTATTTTTCAGCTGGCTGTGAAAAATCCCAGATAGGAAACCAAATGTGTGATTACTCCCTCACCTCTAAGATACATGTTCCCAGTTACCAAGTATTGTGAAGCCTGCCCACGGGTTGAAAGGACTTATGCAGCTAAGATGTTAAGTCATTACAAAACCTCCAGAGTTAATTTGTCTATTTTCTATGTCTTCCTTAAAAGAAACAGCAGGGATGGACAAGCCACTGTGCAAGGGTCAACTCTGGCCTGCTGCTTGCTTTAGTAAATAAAGTTTTATTGGCACACAGCCATGCTCATTTCTTTATCCTCTACAGCTACTTTTGTGCTACAGTGGGGGAGCAGAGTTGTTGGGACAAAAGAAATTGTATGGATGTCCATACACTATTGCTGGTCCTTTACTGAAAATTTTTGCAGAACCCTGCCCTAGAGGAAGAGCACGCGTGAGCTCTTTGTTTCAAATCCAACTCCACCTTGCAGGACCTGGTCACCTTCTACGTGATTTGATGACTCAATTCATGTGACACTTAGAATAGCACCTAGTGAGCATGAAACAGATGACAACCACGGTTAATAAAAAGCATCAGTCCAACAGACACGTGACTGAAGACAGAGAAGAACACTGACAGGAAAGAGTTTTCTCATCAGTCTTGCTCAGTCCTAACTGCATTACTTGCCATTACAACCAATGTTTGCCTTGAAATATTTTTCCCAGGAACCTGGCCTCCACTTGGCCCCTTCTCAGTCTCTCTTGGACCCCTGGGGGCTTCTGCCCTCACAATCAGTTCTCTCCCTTGTCTAGTCTTTCCTGGTCCTGGGCCTTCTCTTGGCCCTGCTTCTTCGGTTCCTGATAGGGAAATGACCCTCCCAGGGTCCCCAGTATCTGCAGGAGTTCAAAGACAAGTGCCCCACCTGCTTCCCCCAACCTCCAGACTTTCAGATGTGATGAGATGTGAAAGCCACCCTTCTCTCAGCACCAAGGAGAAGAAGTAGGAACTTCTACATTCTAAAGCTGAAGCAAGCTACAGTGGGCAAACGAGGATGCTTTCCATACATTTTATCTCAGTACTCTGCTAGCCTGAGGGGTGAGTGAAGGGAGAGAAGGAGAAGGAGGAAATCACATGCATTACACACACACACTTGAACACACAACTTCACACACCTCGTGTGTACAACTGACATATACACAACTGCACAAACACACGTAGTCTCACACACGCAGAACTGTTCGACATACAACACACACAACTTCAGAAATGCAACTCCAGGCAATATACTAAGTGAAATAAGTCAGACAGAGAAAGACAAACACTGCATATTACTTATATGTGGAATCTAGAAAACACGACAAACTAGAGGACATAACAAAAGAGAAACAGACTCACAGGTATAGAGGACAAATTAGTGGTTACCAGCGGGGAGAGAGAAGTGGGGAGCGGCAACTCAGGGGTAGGAAGTTACATGTACAAACTATTGTGTATAAAATAAGATATAAGGATATATTGTGCAACATAGCAAACAGAGCCAACATTTCATAATAACTATAAATGAAGTAAATCTTTAAAAATTGTGAATCATTATATTGTACTGTATCATTATATTGTAACCCACCAGGCTCTTCTGTCCATGGGATTTTCCAGGCAAAAATACTGGAGTGGATTCATTAACTTCTCCTGGGGATCTTCCTGACCCAGGGATCAAACCCGGGTCTCCAGTTTGGCAGACAGATTCTTTACCACTGCGCCACCTGGGAAGCCCCTATTGTATTGTATACCTGTAATTTATGTAATATTGTACATCAGCTTTACTTCTATTTAAAAAAAGAAAAGGAGCTCTATTCATGCAGTATGTCATACAATTCCTACACACACAAACATACATACACTTGACATTCATGCACGCCATCAGACACAAAACCCCACAGTCCTCCTCAGACACACAGCTCCATACACACACACACACACACACACCCCTTCAGGATCTTGCACAACTCCCTTATAAATGAAGCTCTATACAGGCAGGTGCATAACACACACACACACACACACACACACACACACACATACACCTTGGGACACAAGACAGAAAACTTCAGAATTCCTTCCCACATTTAAACGTTCAGCCTCACACATCTCCGTGGGTTGGCACTCCTACTCAAAATTCAGTCTCACACACACACACCATCACCATCACCGCCCCTCATATAACTTCTGACCCAGTCCCCCCTCATCGGTGGCCAATGTCTCAGTCACAATCAGGGCCTTCCGGATTGGAGGAATAAACCCCCTGATAGGAAAGGGAACCAAGCCTTGGAAAGGGACCAGGCATCAGGCAAAGATGGAAACCTGCCCACGGGTAGAGGCCATGGATAAGAGGAACAGGATGGACAAGAGCGGAGATGGGTAACCAGGGAGACAGAAACTCACCAGGGCTACAGGAGATGAGCGGAGGCTACGACTCTACGGGGCAGGGAGCAGCTGAGACAAAGAGCAGCCGAGAGATGAGAACGTGGTCGAAAGGGGGGCCCCACCCGCCTGACCCCATGATAGGCCCAGCCGGCCCCGGATCCCGCCTGCCAAAATCTCAGAGCCCCCGCCCTCGCAGAGCCGCGGGACTCGCACTCACCAGCGCCAGGAGCAGCGGGGGCGGCCTGCCCGCGCGTCCGCCTGCGCGCTGCGCGGGGATGCAGGTGCCGGAGCCCAGCGAAGCGCCCGGCCGGGGCAGCGGGGACCCGCCAGAGACCGCGCAGCGCCTGCTCCAAAACCAAAAAGGCCAAGGTACCGGCGCGGAGCCGCGACGCGCTGTGCAGCTGGTGGGATCCGC
>SJYV01049422.1:0-13822 GCA_006410875.1 Neotragus pygmaeus | reverse complement strand
ACTGAAGCAACTTAGCAGCAGCAGCAGAGTGCTCTATTTTCCCCTCTCATAAGATGCAAGCTGCATTCATTTATCACTGAGTATTTCCGTTTTAAGAAGCTATTAATTTCAGTAAGCTTTGATGGAGGTTTGAAGCACAAACATTTTAATGAAGTCATAAATCAAGAAGCCAAAGCAGCTTTCTTCCTATGTCCTCAAACAAAATTAGCAGTGGTGGGCATCCTAAGGTGTTATAGTGCCTACTTTGGCCAGGCAGGAGCATTCCCAGCTTGGGTTTTAATAAGCTACAGTCAGTACCATCCAAAAGTAGTAATGAGAAATTTGACTTCATGGCTCAAGTGTCAGATACCACAGGCCGTTTTCTCATCCCCATCTCCAGATTTGATCATACCAGCTGTGAAGTTACACATATCAAAGGGCAAATATCAGTTAACAGATGTCTTTGTTTCTTTATTTTACCCCTCCCTTTTAACTGCCGTAACCAGTGTGTTCACCATTCAGATCAGGTCCCAGACTAATATCCAGCCTCCACTCAGGATAACCTTGTGTACTCATCTCTGGAATTCCACAGCTATTACCTTTATATGTTGAAATGAATCTTATATATGGACTGAATTCCCTCTGGTATTTTTTTTCAAGTGTCTTAAAATATTCACTTACTTATTATCTCATACTTAATGCAGTTTTCCGGGGCCCAATGGATCTCNCTTGTGTACTCATCTCTGGAATTCCACAGCTATTACCTTTATATGTTGAAATGAATCTTATATATGGACTGAATTCCCTCTGGTATTTTTTTTCAAGTGTCTTAAAATATTCACTTACTTATTATCTCATACTTAATGCAGTTTTCCGGGGCCCAATGGATCTCTCTTTCAACATATTGTGTCTGTTTAATATGGTGTCATATATTATTTAAATGCATTTATTATGAAATGGGACATGCACAAGCTTTTCAGATTGGCAAAGAGGTTGCCCTCTGGGCAGATTTTTCTATGAACTACATCACTCGTAATCTCCTCCTCCTTCCCAAATGAAAATTTACAGAGCATCCTGATACTAGGCATTACCATAGTAACGTAGAAAGATTGTTCAAACAAAAATGAAAGAAACGGAGACAGCACTGAGCTTTTACCTTCGAGACTTTAGGTTTCCGTGAGCCCACCAACTCAGACAGAGGGCCTAGAGAAAGCAGGGATCCCAGCCCCAGGATGATTGATGATAATTAAAGATAAGAATGTTGTAGTACTTGTGGATGCTGAGAATTCAGTTCATTGGATATTTAGTAAGTACACACAATGTATCATGTAAGCAGCAGGAGACGTGGTGCTACCTTCAAAGAACCTGTAAGCTAGTAATCATACCTTTTTCCCACAAAAAGGATTGTTTTCCAAGAATCTTAACAAAATTTTCAGATACAATCCCTTTATTACCAGGCATCTTTGTTTTCCAGATCTCTTGAGAATGGGCTCTTGGTTTATGACTATAACACAAAAGTTTGTCCTGAATACCCTGCCAATGGGATATGACCCTCCATTCAAAATACTTAAGCAAGCCTTCTGTGTTTTTTGGAAGTTATCTGCTACTATAGATCATAAGTGATAGTTTAAAAAACTTTGCAAGCCAGTTGCTTTGTTCCCTTGTAAAGATCCTAACCTGTTGGGAATACCACAGGTGAGGTAGAGGGCACAGTGGTTACAGGAAACCTGGAGAGCAGTGAAGTGAAAATGCTTGTAGTTTCTTGGATAAAAATAATCAAAATACCATAGTGGTAAATTAGCAGTAATGAATTGAAGTGAAAATTAGCTGAATTCCATTTTGTGCATAACCAAATAGAAGGGACCATATATGTCATTCAGAACTAAGTTATTTCTCAAACGTTTGCTACCTTTGAAAGCTGTATCAGTCCTTTGGGTATGCTATATATGTTACTGTTTATGACATTATTATTCTATCCTAATTGCAGTCAGGTTGAGGAAGTTTTTTCAGTGCTTGGAGAATCTGACTTAAAAGAAAAACAGTGAAATTTCTTCATGGATCTAAAAGAAGGTCAGAGATGAGCTCACAACATCAAAGAATACTTACTGATAGTAACTCATGACTTACTGGTTTTAATGAGTAGTTGATAGTCTCGTTTTACCTCCCTCAAAGTATTTATGCATAATAATTTCTCTCATTTAAATTTGAAATGACTCAATTCCATACAGTATTTTTGTGGTGAAAAAGAATAAGCTAAACAAAGATTGTTGTTCAGTCACTGGCATGTCCAACTCTTTGTGACCCCATGGACTGCATCATGCCAGTCTTCCCTGTCCTTCAGTGTCTCCCAGAGTTTGCTCAGATTCATTTCCATTGAGTCAATTTTGCTATCTAACCGTCACATCCTCTGTTGCCCCCTTCTCATTTTCCTTCAATCTTCCCCAGCATCAGAGTCTTTTCCAATGAGTCAGTTCCTCACATCAGGTGGCCAAAGTATTGGAGTTTCAGCTTCAACAATAGCCCTTCGAATGTATATTCAGGGTTGATTTCCTTTAGGATTGACTGGTTTGATCTCTTTGCAGTCCAAGGGACTCTCAAAAGTTTTCTCCAGCCCCACAATTCAAAAGCATCAATTCTTCAGTACTTAACTNATTGGAGTTTCAGCTTCAACAATAGCCCTTCGAATGTATATTCAGGGTTGATTTCCTTTAGGATTGACTGGTTTGATCTCTTTGCAGTCCAAGGGACTCTCAAAAGTTTTCTCCAGCCCCACAATTCAAAAGCATCAATTCTTCAGTACTTAACTTTCTTTATGGTCCAACTCTCACATCCATACATGACTACTGGAAAAACCATAGCTTTGACTCTACAGACCTTTGACAGCAAAGGGATGTCTCTGCTTTTCAAGACACTGTCTAGATTTGTCATAACCTTCCTTCCAAGGAGCAAGTGGCTTTCAATTTTATGGCTGCCATCACTGTCCATAGTGACTTTGGAGTCTGAGAAAATAAAACCTGTAACTGCTTCCACTTTTTCCCCTGAATGGCATTCCCGGATGCCATGATCTTAGTTTTTTTTTTTTAATATCGAGTTTTAAGCTGGCTTTTTGACTCTCCTTCTTCACCCTCATCAAGAGGCTCTTTAGTTCCTCATCACTTTCTGTCATTAGAGTGGTATCATCTGCATATCTGAGGTTGTTGATATTTCTCCTGGCAATCTTGATTCCAGCTTGTGATTCATCCAGCCTGGCATTTCACATGAGGTACTCTGTGTATAAGTTAAATAAGCAAATAAATAAAATAAATAAAGAGCAAATAAATAAATATTAAAAATAGACCATTCAAAATGTTTGAAATTTGACCTTCTCTGATGCCCTGAATATGCGTCTTTACTCTTTGATTCATCTGAAGGGCAAAAAGAAGCTCTTGGTATGATACTACTTATAGACTCTCTGTTCAGTTCAGTCACTCAGTCATGTCCGACTCTTTGCGACCCCATGAATCGCAGCATGCCAGGCCTCCCTGTCCATCACCAACTCCCAGAGTTCACCCACACTCACGTCCATCAAGTCAGTGATGCTATGCAGCCATCTCATCCTCGGTCATCCCCTTCTATTCCTGCCCCCAATCCCTCCCAGCATCAGAGTCTTTTCCAATGAGTCAACTCTTTGCATGAGGTGGACAAAGTACTGGAGTTCCAGCTTCAGCATCATTCCTTCCAAAGAAATCCCAGGGCTGATCTCCTTCAGAATGGACTGGTTGGATATCCTTGCAACAAGGGACTCTCAAGAGTGCAGCAAATGATATAGGGAAGGTACATTTTATCTGTAAGCGCCATGCAGTGAGCGCTGCACAGCAGTGAAGGGCAGAGTGATCACACCTAATTAAAAGCATATGTTTTGTCTATCAACAGGTTGGGAGCTCAAGGTCACACTTTTTAATGAATTATTTCAAAGCTTCAAGGTAGAACATCAAATCTCAAAGGCACACAGAATGTTTGAGGTAGAAGATACAGATATCTGGAGGGAATAAATTAGGAAAAGAACATGGAATCAAAGGATCTTGCCTTGCCTGTCTGTCTGTGATGATTCCTAGTGGATCCATGCCAAACTAGTCCATCAGGAATACTTGACCTTTGATTAACAATCAACCAGTCAGTGAGGTATCAAACAGCTATCACCATACTCCTGGCTCTCCTTGCCCAACACCAAGGGCAGCTTTGGGGGTCATGGAAAAGCCCTAGGAGTATAGGTGCAGACTGGGAAAGGACTGGGGCCCTAAAAGGATTACTCTGTGCCATTAATATTTCAGAAAACTTGCAAAGGTTGTAGATTTCAGCTATGTTCGCAAGTTCTGACTGAGACAGGAAGAGACATTTCAACAGTGCTATCCAACAGAACTTGCTAAAACTGATGGGACTATTCTATGTCTGCACTGTCCAATATAATGGCCACCAGTTACATATAGCAATTGAGAATTCCAAGTTTTGTTTAATTACAAATAGTTTAAATTTCAATCACTCCATGTGTTTTAAGTGGTTATCCTACTGGACAGCATAGTTCTCTAGGATCTGAACCAAACTGCTTCTCCTCTGGAACTGCTAATTGAGGCTTCAGATATCTACAGATATCTACACTTTCAGAGTAGAGGCAATGAGGAATGGAATCATATGATAACAGGGATTTGGGAAGATAATGCATATTCTGGAAAATGTCCTAATTTCCAGATGACCTTTTCAAGCATTGTCTTTTCTGGAATCAAGTTTGGGAACCAATTAACTACTGGGCCTCACACAGGAGATGTCTGCCAGGAAATCCATTACTTGCCTTCTGGACACTGGGTGACACCCCCAAGTGGGGTTTGCACTTGTTGAGTACACGTGCAACCTGTGAGGTCTGCCGGCTGGGAAACACCCTCTGTCATGTGTCGTGTGCCAGTCTTTGCCTTTTGCCTGCCTTCCTCTATCCAGATCTTTACAATTAGAAAAATTCTATAAATGAATTCATTCTGGATCTCAGAACTCAAATAAATATATTAGCCAGTTCTGTAAAGAAAGAAGGAGCAAGGAAATGAATATATATTAATCAGTCAAACAAACAAACCTCTACAAAACCTATAACCAAGCATTGGCGCCATCAGTTCAGTTCAGTTCAGTCACTCAGTCATGTCTGATTCTTTGCGACCCCATGAATTGCAGCACACCAGGCCTCCCTGTCCATCCCAAACTCCTGGAGTTCACTCAAACTCTCGTCCATCGAGTCAGTGATGCCCCATAAGAGTATTTTATTCTCGGAGGAAGGAGAATTTCCAGTGAGTTATTGACCATTTTTTGAGTAGTTTGTAGTCGGCTTCTCACAGTGATATGAAGTTATCTGTTGCCATTTAAGGTAATTAGACAGGCCCCTGACCAGTAAATTTGAGGTTTCCAGTAATTACAGAGCCTTGGTAGTAGATCTCTAACTGCCTATCACCTGCAACCTCCTCCTGTGGCATTTCCAAGGGTCCCAAGTTGTGAGGAGGAAGCTTGCAATAGTACTGCCCTGTCCTGAGCTTTGGGACTTCCATATCCTTACTCCCAACCCAAACCCTTAGTGAGCGTTGAAAATAAGACCCACCTTCTCCTCATGGAAATGAGCTAGAGTAGAGTTAAGAGCTGCCAATTGGATCGTTCTGAAATCTTGTGAAAGATAAACCTCATTTTCCTCTCTTTGGTTGTGTCATCTCAACAGGCATCATGTTCCTACTCAGAAAGTTTACTTAGGAAGCGTTTTTGAGATTCCAGAAAATCATCAGTCAGAGAATTTGTTACTTGCACTCTCCCCCAGCCCCTGACTTCACCTTTCCTGGTCCTCCTCAACCTACTGTGCTTTATTTCATCCCATAATATTGATCACCTTCTAAATGACAGTATAATATACATACTTATCTTTATTATCAAGCTCCCTCCACTATAACATGAGCTGCATGAGGACAGGGACTATAGTGTTTTGTGTTTTCTGTTGTATTCCAAGCACCTTGAAAGTACCTAGGACATAGTAGGTACTCGACAAATATTATTTGAATAAATATAAGATCCTAAAAGACCTAGAAACCTATAATAGAACCTTTGTTTAGAGATGAAACTCAATTTGAGAGTTTGTGACTTGCCCAAGAACACACAGCTAGTTTGCAGAGTCAGATATAAACCTTGAACCCAGATCTTCCTCTCAAGCCTGTGTCCTTTTCGTCATCCCTGCCACTTTTGGCTGATGCAGCTGGGTTGGAGAGTGGAGGCTATTGGTCCTAGTCCACAAGAAAAACTTTCTAAAGGCTGTGCAGACGTATGCAGGTATCCTGGACATGGTCTCAAGAAGACCTTGGTGGTCAAATGTAGCTGAAGCCATTTGTTTTTTGGTCATATTAGCCAGTTTCTCCCTGCTTGAAGAATGGCCCTACATAAGCACACACAATTCTCCCGCCTCCCCAGATCACCACACAGCTCTGTCAGGAAGAGTCATACCCTCCACCCCCACCCTCTTTGGTCAGAGAGACTAGTGATGGTCACTGAAGAACTGAAGCCCCCTGGAAGCCATCCTCTTGAAGCCAGCACTGTTCTGACCTTTGACTTTCTGTGACTCTTTGGTCTTTACCACTTCAGGCACTCAAGATATCACTCAGCCCAGCTCTGGACCCAACATCTGGGCAGGCTTTCTTGCCTCTTCACCTACTCTGTACCACCCTCACCATCATCAAGAGGCCAAGAAGGAGACTTGGGGAAACCAGGAAAGACTGAGCTCACCGATTGAGGGAAAGGGCCAAGAGTTCCACAGTAGAAGGGGAAGCGCCAGGAAAGAGGAAGAGACCAGGAAACAGGCAGGGCCCACAGCCTTCAGGGGAACATTGTCTGGGGATCTCAATCAGCCACATCGCTTTGTCATTAGAAAATATTAACTTTTTACCCAGTGACAACTATGTTCAAAACCTCTCTCACAAGGCCCATAAACTTCCTTATTACAGGGCTGTCAGTTTCAGTAGGAATACCCAAATTCAGCAGTTCAGAAGTGATTACTCAGAAATAATTTCCTACATGGTATTAAATCTCTAGAGAAAAATGTAGAAGGTGTTTTTGCATTATTCACTCGAGAAATGGGGGAAGGGGAGAGAGAGAGAGCAGGAATTAACAGTTTGGTTCCTTTGGCTTCACAGAACTGTCTAGCTAGTGTGTGAGTTCAGGAAGTGTCTCATTTGCAGGGAAAGAGTGATTAACACCAGGTGCTGCTCTGGCTCCCCTGGAAGAGAGATGAGACAAAGCTGAAAGCTGGCCTCCACAGGCCATCATGAGCAGCCCCACTGGAAGTTAGCCCAGCTTGTTTTATCATTTCTTCCATCAAGTGCATAACCCAGCCTTATCCTTGCACCTTGTTTCATTCATCTGAATCCCTACTGTGTGTTGGGCTCTGATGAGTCCTATGCAACCTGTCTTCAAAGACCTCGGGTGCTCAGTAAAGATATGAGTAGGTGAGCAAATAATCAACAGCTATGGTAAAATTAATGTATCATGATAAAAATGCACTGACATTAGGTTCTGGGTTCTTAACTGCTTCAGGAGCTTAAACAGGCCTCTGAGAGGAGTTAGTGTCTGAACTTGGTGCCTTACAATTTCCCTTAAGGTCATCAAATTCCCAGATTCTCATCAATAAGCCCAACCAGGATATCCCCTCCCCTAGGACTGTTTGTTTTTTTTTCCTTATTAGCCATTTGATTTGTGTGGTCTAACACTTATGGCATTGAAGGAGCATTGCGGGCCCTTTGCCTGCTAGGAGCACTATTCACTTTTTTTCCCCCCCATAAAGGGGTTTGTTACAATATCTGAAAGATTTCTTCACAATTTTCTTGAGGTGCAGGGAATCCAAAAGAACCTACTCTCATTACTGCATAGAATCATCCAACTCTAGAGCTGAACTGACCCTCCAAGTCACTTCAGCCTGATTACAGTCGATGGGCATCAGCCTAGGAAGGCCACAGGACTGCCCAGGAGGGCCACATCCAGGCCAGGCCATGGTTCTGCACTCTTGGGTGTACCTTTCTGGTCCTTCCAACAACACACGTCTGTTGGCATAGTGGGGTGAACAGGAACAAACGTGACACTAAAGGAAGGGGGGATGCCACTGAAGGAGGTGCCACTGGATCACAGAGCCAGAAGGGCATCTTGCCCGTCTCCCACATTTTCCTCATGAAGAAAGAGAAGTGGGGGAAGATAAGCTTAAAAGTCTCAAGCAGGGGAGGCCCTGCCCTCTAAGGCAGTGTGGAAATATGCGTGATCATCTTCAGTTGTCAAAACGACTAGGAGTGATACTGGTATTCAATGGGCAGATACCAAGGATGCTATAAGCATAGTGAAGTAAGTGGAATAGTCCTACCCAGTGAGGACTCACGCAGTCCCAGATGGCAGCAGCACGCTGAGAACCACAGGATTAAAGTGACTTTGCTTATGGCAGCAAAGCCCATCCGGAGCAGAGAGAACTGGCTCTGTGAGCACTCGCAGAGCAGCAGTTTATCACTGAGTGCGTATGTGAGAGTAGGTCACCAACCCCTCTGAGAACTAATTAAAAATCTCCTCTTCGGGGAAACTTTCACATACACATGAACTTTGCACCTAATTTTAATGGATTATAAGCCCTTTTAAGTCCATTCCTGAACCCAGGTTAATAACTCTGGACTAGAAAGAGACATAAAGGTAGAAGAAATTAAATATGTGTATATTTTCTTATGGATAAAGGGGTGTCTGTCTAATGGGATGAATAATAAGTGTCTTTTTCCCCTATCAAATAGGCATGGTGCTATCCAGACTATTAGATGTTTTTTTTTTGTTTGTTTGTTTTCCCACTCACCAGAAGCCCTGGAAAATTCACTTGAAAATTGTAGCTATTGTTTCCTAGTGAAAGCCAACCGAACACCAAATCTGCTTCCAGCACTTGTCTTCCTTTTGCCGTCCCCACATTACAAGTGCAGGGGCCACAACAGAGATGGGAGTGGGTCACAGGCTCCTGCAATCCTGTGTGTCCTGGCTGAGGTAGAAGGAACACAGGTTTAAATGCTAGTCAAGCTGTAAATCATATGCTGCATTTTATAAATTTTCCAAGTGGGCAATTTCTGACTCATTAAATTAGTTTGGTGGCAAAATGCTCCATTGCAGGGTGTTTTGTTCCTTCCATTTGCAGCAGGCAGTGGATTGTCAAGCCTCTGTGGGGCTGTTTTGGAGAGGAGGGCAGGGGGGATGAGGAAGAGGGAAGATGGCCAGCCCACTCCCACCCTGTGAGAGAGGACTTAGGGTCAAGTGTAAAAGTAGAGCCAGACAGACATTGTGAATGGTCCCTCTGCAAGAACTTTGACTCACTCACTCTCCAAGAACTTTGACTCACTCACACATGACAGAACCTTCTGGGACATATTTTCTTGTCCATTTTACTAATGAAGAAAATGGCTCAGAGACATGAAGTAACTTTTTCACAGTTACATAAAATTCCCATCCAGCCCTCTGTGACTCCTAGGCCAAGTTCTCCCTACCCCAGGGCTTCCTAGACACCCAGCTAGTTTGTGTAAATGAGCAAACACAGCTAATGGTACTTTCAAACTGCTCAAATTACCTGCATAGCAGGGAGCTCCATACCTGCAAATGACTGCACCGACCCAGCTGCAGGACCCTTCTCAGGTTGCTCTGGGTGTAAGACGCTGGGGATGAGCCTGCCAACTGTCATTCAGATTTCTGGTGATCCATCAAGGCCACCTAGAATCCTATCAAGGCAACGTCTCTCATGGGCTTCTTCCTTCTTTCTCTTGATTATGAACCTTCCCTTCTAAACTGATGGGAGAGGCAAGGCCCTGCTGATGCAAGTGCCTAAGAACACAGCCCCTGAGAGCCTCCCGAGCCTGGCTGGACACATCACAAGGGAACTGCATCTGCTATTACTTTGTGATGGCTTTGTTATGCTCCCCATGGAAATTTGTTTTTCCCTTAGTTCAGTTCACTCACTCAATTGTGTCCGACTCTTTGCAACCCCATGGACTGCAGCACGTCAGGCTTCCCTGTCCTTCACCTTCTCCCAGAGCTTGTTCAGACTCACATCCACTGTGTCAGTGATGCCATGTAACCATCTCATCCTCTGCATCCCCTTCTCCTCCTGCCTTCAATCTTTCCCAGCATCAGGGTCTTTTCAAATGAGTCAGTTCTTCGCATCAGGTGGCCAAAGTATTGGAATTTCAGCTTCAGCATCAGTCCTTCCAATGGATATTCAGGACTGATTTCCTTTAGGATGGACTGGTTGGATCTCCTTGCAGTCCGAGGGACTCTCAAGAGTCTCCTCCAGCACCACAGTTCAAAAGCATCCCTCAGTTCAGCCAAGCATAACTGTGTGCTGGTGGGCAAGAGTCCCTTCCCACTGCCTCCTGTCAAGGGTCTTAACTACAGCTGAATAAGTGATTCCCTGCCCCTGTGACCAGGCTTACCATTCACTCAGGCCCATCTTATTACTGAACGTCTTCTGTCTAGGAGGTGAACTTTCTGCAGGTGGTGGATCCCTGTACCATTTGTCAGAGAATAAGAGACAGCCCCACCCTCCCTACTGGGTGTGGTTTTCCAGCCTAACCATCTCCAGCAAAGCTGATGAAGGAGCAGGTCTGATCAGAGTCTGAGTGAAATTCCACTGCCTCTGGTGCAGGACACTCAGAGCTGAGATCTCTTCTGAATCTGTTGAAAACTAGCACATCAAATGGAACCAGTGACCTACAAATCTTTCTCATTTGCTTCTTCAAGTCTGATTCTGTTATGCCTGAAACCATTGATTACAAGTCGGTGTTTGATTTTCCTACTTCCATCAGCAAGAACTACCAACACTCAGTCAGGCTCTAAAATTGGTCTTAGAATTCCAGAACCAAGTACAGAGCCCAGAGGCTGTTGAGAGACTCATCCTCTGAGAATTTTTATTCTGGAATCAGGTCTTTTGAAGGGAAAGTGGAAAGCACGCTAACACAGGAGTCAGAAGACCAAAGGTTTAGCTCAGACTCAGCAACAAATTGCCCATAGTACTCAAGTCACTATCTTATCTAGTTTTCCCAACTGTAAAAATGTTTTACACTTAGATATTCTCTGAAGCAGTGCCTCCACTAGAAATATAACAGGAATCACACAAGTAGTTCCAAATTTTCTAGTAACTACGTTAAAAAATTAAAAGATGCTTGCTCCTGGGGAAAAAAAGTTATGACCAATCTAGACAGCATATTAAAAAGCAGAGACATTACTTGGCCAGCAAAGGTCCATCTAATCAAAGCTACGGTTTTCCCAGTAGCCAAGTATGGATGTAAGAAGTGGACTATAAAGAAAGCTGAGCGCCGAAGAATTGATGCTTTTGAACTGTGGTGTTGGAGAAGACTCTTGAGAGTACCTTGGACTGCAAGGAGATCCAACCAGTCCATTCTAAAGGAAATCAGTCTTGAATATTCATTGGAAGGACTGATGTTGAAGCTGAAATTCCAATACTTTGGCTACCTGATGTGAAGAACTGATTCATTAGAAAAGACCCTGATGCTGGGAAGGATTTTGAAAGCAGGAAGAGAAGGGGACGACAGAGGCTGAGATGGCTGGATGGCATCACCGACTCAATGGACATGAGTTTGACTCTGTCAGTCTGACTCTGTCAAACTCTGTCATGAGTTTGACTCAGTTAGTGATGGACCAAGAGGCCTGACATGCTGCAATCCATGGGGTTGCAAAGAGTCAGATATGACTGAGTGATTGAACTGAAAGGAAAGGAAAGTGAAGTCACTCAGCCCTATCTGACTCTTTGCGACCCCATGGGCTGTAGCCTACCAGGCTCCTCTATCCATGGGATTTTCCAGGCAATAGTACTGGAGTGGATTGCCATTTCCGTCTCCAGCGGATCTTTCTTACCCAGGGATAGAACCCAGTTCTCCCACATTGTAGACAGATGCTTTACCATCTGAGCCACCAGGGAAGTCCTGAACATTAAAAAATAGAAAAATTAGCAAAATTAATTTTCATAATTATTTTATATAACCTAATATATCCAAAATAATGTTATTTCAACATGTGATCATATATTTCAGATTCTTTTTCCTACTAAGTTTTTGAAACTCAGTATGTATTTTACATTAACCGTGCGTCTCTGTTCAGACTAGACATACGTCAGATGTTCAGTGTAGCCACATGACTAATGGCTACCATAGTGGACAATGCAGTTTTAACCTTCTGGCTATTTTTAAATATGCCACAGTTTTTTATTTGAACCCATTGACGTCAGACACAGGACTCAGAATTTTTCATATTACTATGTAATACAGTATTTATCATATCTTATGTGATACCCCTAGGGAGTCTAGAGCAGCACTCAGTGATCAAACTAATAAATATTTCTGTAGCAAAAAGTATGATAACTCACGCTAAGTGAGATAAGATGATAATTAGTATCTTATTGGTTGAATGTTGCTGGCAAGTGAGTTAAATAAAAATTTTCGATTTTCAGAGTGTTTTATCTTTCGAAATTACAGATGAAGGATGTGGATCTGATGAGATCAGGCGTGTTCCGGGTGGTACGCCAGAGGCAAGGATATGGATCTGTTCTGTGAAAACTGCGTGTGCTTAGCTTCAATATTTACTTAGTTGTTTCACTTATCAAAACTCAGCCCAGAACTAATATGGCAATGTCATTATCCATTTGCTAGCCACAGATATGGTATAATGGTTGAGTCTTCTCCCTTTTTTTTTTGTATTTTTAATTTTTTTCTTGGCGTGTAGTTGATTTACAATATTGGGTTAGTCTCTGCTTCTAGAGCAACATGAATCAGTTATACGTATATGTATATCCTCTCTTTTTCCTCCCTTATTTTGAATCTCAGTAGTGATAACTATCTCCAGCAAATGTAAAAGGTAATCCTAGAGGTATAGATTTAGGATTGCCAGAGAAAATACAGGACACTCGGATAAATTTAAATTTCAGATAAACATCAAATAACTTTTTAATATAACTACACCCTATACAATATTTGAATTTCAGATAAAATTTATTCAGAATTAAAATTTACCTGGCCAGATGTATTTTTATGTACTGACTCTGACAGGCTAAGAGCTACCTCAGAAGTAGCCTGCTGCTTCTTACTGGCCAGCTAAAACAATGTAGGTCTTTTTCATCTTGCGTCATATTTTCTCAGACAAAATGTGTGAAGCAGTCTAGATGGCTAAGGAGATTAGAACCTGGTTTTTAAATTCCAGAATTCAAAAACTGCAGAATGATAAAGAATGCAGTTACTAATGTGAACTTTGCAGTCGTCATGACAAAGGTCACTGGGAGGGAACTTTGAGCCAAAAGCTAATCTGACATTCTTTTTTTTAATGTTCTAACAAATCTTTATTTATGGATGCTGAATTTTGAATTCTATGTAATATTCATGCATCATGAGCCATTATCTTCTTAAAACTTTTTTCAAACCATTTGAAAATATAAAAGTCAGTCTTCTTTCATGGGCCATAGAAAAAGAGGCAGTGTTTCAGGTTTGACCATTGAGCTGTAGTTCACTGACTTCTTTTTTTTTAAATCTGACAGTCTTAACTCATAAGAATTAATACATTCTTCATTCATAATTGACTGTTTTAGCATTCTTAAGAACGTTGTGAAGTCATAAGCCACAAGGCAATCATACAGCCCCTGATTTCAGTTCAGTGCAGTCACTCAGTCATGTCTGACTCTTTGTGACCCCATGGACTGCAACACACCAGGCCTGCTTGTCCATCACCAACTCCTGGAGTCCACCCAAACTCATGTCCATTGTGTCAGTGATGCCATCCAGCCATC
>SJYV01049421.1:6436-26419 GCA_006410875.1 Neotragus pygmaeus | reverse complement strand
TATTTATTTGGCTGCATTGGGTCTTAGGTGCAGCACATAGGCTTACTTGCTCCTCAGCATGTGGAACCTCGGTTCCCCGATAAGTGTTTGATCCTCTGTCCTTGTATTGCAAGCTGGCTTCTTAACCCCTGGACCCCAGGGAAGTCTTAACTTCATGGAACTTACATGTTGGTGGAGAATAGGGATATGCCATATTAGAAATTAATATACTAATAGTGAAAAGTATAACTGATATCATGCATGTGTCCTAGAGGTTGAACCCCACATGTGGAGTATGACAGTGTCTCCCTTCTCAGGAGAGGAAAAGATCAAGAATTCTTTCCCAATGTTGATTCTGTAAGACGATTGCTGATGTCATCACCTGCACAGCTTCCTTTCACCTTCAGGACACTGACGTCCTCTCCATGTCTGTTCACAGAGATGCCCTGAGAAACGCAGGGGAGGCCGCTGTAAAAACCATCTTTCTGTTCCAGGTGGTTGTTGGGGCTCTGGGTAATGTCATCTTTTTCTTCCACAGCATCTCTTCAGTCTTGTTTGGCTAGAAAAAGAGATGCACAGACGTGATTCTCACACACTTGGCGCTGGCCAATCTCCTGATTATTCTCTTCTCTGGGATTCCCCACACAATGGCAGTTTTTGTTTTGAGGAACCCCCTGAACAGTCTCGGGTGTAAGTTTGTGTATTACATACAGAGGGTGGCTCGCAGCACCGCCCTGTGCTCCACCTGTGTCCTGAGCACCTATCAGTCCTTCACTCTCACCCCCAGGAGAGCGGAGTGGGCCATGCTCAGAGGGAGGGCCCCCAGGGTCACTGGCCCTTCCTGCTACACCTGCTGGATGCTCAGTTTCTTAATGAATATATGTGTGTTCCCTTGTTGATTACTGGTCCAGAGAACACAAGAAATGATACTGACAATCAAGGCAAGTGGTTCTGCTCACCCACAGCTCCTTTCGCAGGTTATATGTGCTTTTGGTTCATCTCAGGTCTTATTTCTTACCCTCATGGTCTGGTCCAGCAGCTCCACGGTACTTCTCCTGCTCAGACACCGCCAGAGGGTGCAGTATATCCACACCCCTGCTGGGCATCACAGATGCCCCCCGGAGACCAGAGCCGCCCACACCACCCTGATGCTGGTGGTCACCTTCGTCATCTTCTACTGCTGAATTTTATTTTTTCTTTTTATATCAGTGCCTTTTTAGATTCTTGTCTATGGTTGATACAGACCTCTAGTGTCTTGGCTTCATGTTTTCCCACTGTTTCCCCCTTCCAGTCGCTCCTGAGGGATCCTACAACTCCTAGGTTCTGCTCTTGAATTGTTAGAAAAAATGGTTAAATAGCTAAATATGTAGTGCAACAGTGTTCAATCTCAGTCATGTCTGACTCGTTGCAACTCCAGGCTCCTCTGTCCACAGAATTTTCTAGGCAAGAATATTGGAGCAGGTTGCCATTTCCTCCTCCGGGGAATTTCCCTAAACCAGGGCTCAACCTGTGTCTCCTGCATTGGCAGGCAGGCTCTACCACTGTGCCCCCTGGGAAGCCCCTTAAATACATAGTAGACAGCTTCAATAATAGCCAATTCCTTTCTTCTGTAATTATTTATAGATTTGTTTTATACCCACTTTTACTGAAGCATAATTAATGTGACATTGTATCACTTCAGGTCTTACAACATTATGATTGAATACTTGTATATGTTGCAGATAATCAGTCAAATAAGTCTAGCTAATATCTATCCACCTCCATGTTCTTTCCAGGGTTGTCATGTCCGATTCTTATGGTCATGTGAACTGCAGCACACCAGGCCTCCCTGTCCTTCACCGTCTCCCAGAGTTTGCTCAAACGCATGTCCATTGAGTGATGCCATCTCATCATCTTGTCCTCCGTTGCCCTCTTCCCCTCCTGCCCTCAGTCTCTCAGCATCAGGGTCTTTTCCAATGAATCAGTTCTTCACATCAGGTGGCCAAAGTATTTAAGCTTCAGCATCAGTCCTTCCAATGAATATTCAGGGTTGATTTCTTTTAGGATGGACTGGTTTCATCTCCTTGCCATTGAAGGGACTCTCAAGAGGCTTTTCCAGCACCATAGTTTGAAGGCATCAGTTTTTCAGTGCTCAGCCTTCTTTATGGTCCAACTCTCACATCCATACATGACTACTGGAAAAACATAGCTTTGACTATATGGACCTTTGTTGACAAAGTGATGTTCTCTGCTTTTTAATACACTGTCTAGATTTGTCATAGCTTTTCATCCAAGGAGCAAGCGTATTTTAATTTCCTGGCTGCAGTCACCATCCACAGTGACTTTGGAGTCCCCAAAATAAAATCTGTCACCATTTCCACCTCTGTACGTACTACAAAAATTTTCTCGTGACAAGAACTTTGAAGATTGACTCTCTTACCACTTTTCATTGTGCAATACAGTATTATTAACTACTGTCTCCATGCTGTACGTTTATATACCCATGACTAATTTATTTTATAATTAGAATTTGGTACCATTGATGTTTGTACTCAGTACAAATTTTTACACAAAGTCCAAACAATTTTGAAGGTCAAATAGATAAATGCTCTTGCTGCCTTGAGAGGTCTGAAACTGAATCCATGAAATTATCAACTTGAAAAAGATTCCAGCCATTACTAAGGAAACCCGTCTTCCCCTTGGCCAGTGCAGCTGCCTGAAAGAAGCCTCCTTTCTTCAGGAACATCTGAAGTGTTTTCACAAAGTTTGTCTCCCTGTGGTGTAGCTCATATCCGATACACGCTTACACATAAGCCAGTATTGCTCTACATTGTGTTACTCCAGAGGGGGTAGATGTTCTATTTCATAGGTGAGGATAAGAATCCTGGGAAATGGAGACGGTGTTATGTTTTTGTTTGTGGTTTTTTTTTTCACTCATGTTTCTCTGATATGCTGTGGTGTTACACAAAAATCAATGTTATTCAATGCGTTACATCATTTTTCACATTGGATTTCCTTTACATGGTTCAGTTCAGTGAGTTCAGTCACTCAGTCATGTCCGACTCTTTGTGACCCTATGGACTGCTGCACGCCAGGCTTCCCTGTCCATCACCAACTCCCGGAGCTTGTTCAAACTCATGTCTTATTGAGTTAGTGATGCCAACCAACCGTCTCATCCTCTGTTGTCCCCTTTTCCACCTGCCTTTAATCTTTCCCAGCTTCAGAATCTTTTCCAGTGAATCAGTTCTTTGCATCAGGTAGCCAAAGTATCAGCTTCAGCATCTTTCTCCTTCCACTGAATATTCAGGACTGATCTCCTTTAGAATGGACTGGTTTGATCTCCTTGCAGTCTGAGGGACTCTCCAGAATCTTCTCTAGCACCACAGTTCAAAAACATCAGTTCTTCAGTACTCAGCTTTCTTTATAGTCCAACTCTCACATCCATATATGACTACTGAAAAAAACCGTAGCTTTGACTAGACGAACTTTTGGTGGCAAAGTAATGTCTCTGCTTTTTAATATGTTGTATAGGTTGGTCATGGCTGACTGTCAGTAAATGTGATTGATTAGACAGATGAAGTCATATGATGGAGGGAAGAGAAGCTTCCTGTTCCATATTTTTCTCTTAAAAGTTTAGTCTTCATCACTGAAACACAGAATATTGAGACTTGGTTTTATATTTTATCCTAATCACTGTTTTTTGTGTTGCTTTGTCATAATATATTTTTCTGGGAAAAATGTAGCATTTTTAATATTCCACTATACTTAGTCTTAATGTATAATTATTTGTATTTATTGCTGTATCAATTACATATGAGCTTCCAAATTTTCTTATATTCTCCTTAGAATTATTATGACTGTTTCAAATAATATGTCAGAATAGAAATGCTCCAACCAAAGGACACAGGCTGATTAGATAAAGAAACAGACCCATATACCTGCTATTTACAAAAAACTTTCCATCTAGAGACACACGTAGAGTGAAAGTGATGGAATGGAAAAGGTTGTTCCACACAAATCAAAGCAAAATCAGAGGAACAGTTACTCAAAAAAGACATGAAAATAAAGACTGTTACAAGAGACAAAGAATAACACTACATATTGGTTGAAGGATCAATCCACGAAGAAGATGTAACAACACAGGAGCACCTCAGTACAGAAGGCGGATCCGGTGTGTGTTACACCCAAGCCCCTCAGTCCACATGAGCCCGTTTCAGCAGCTCAGTGGCCCGCTGGGACTGGAGTTTCCACACTGGATGGCTCAGACCTGGATGCTTTCACCCACTCAGCTGGAATTCTGGGGATGAATCGTGTGTTTCAAATATCAGAACCTGAAGTGTTAGTCACTCTCTGTGTATCTTCATTACCTAGTTGCGGGGTGGCACATAGTAGGTCCAAACTGTCTCTATGGGTTTGTGTTGAGCAATGTCCCCATAGAGAATAATCATTCGATATGTTAAAACCTTGACACACACTGTCCCAGACAGAGGCCGTGAATGTACAGCTTCACAGGAGCTTCCCTGGTGGCCCCGACGTTAAGAATCTGCGTGCCAGTGCAGGGGGCATGGGTTCCATCTCTGGTCTGGGAGGGCTCCACACGCCACAGAGCAGCTGAGCTGGTGCCACTGTGCCCTAGATCCTCTGTGGCCTAGAGCCGAGCTCTGCAGTAAGAGAAGGCGAGGGGAAGCCCACGCACTGCAACTAGAGAGTAGCCCACATTGCCACAGTTAGAGAAAGGCTGTGCGCAGCACCGAAAGCCTCGTGCAGCCAAAACAAATACTGTTTTTTAAAGATGCGGTAGATGCTCTGTCTGCCAGGGTTACCTTGGAAACCCCTCATTTATGAACTGCGGGCGTGTCTGCTGCCTTCACGCACCCATTCTCCATGGAAGGTGCCTGGTGGGGAGGGTGGGTGGTGTCCCTTCTGCTCCATGCCCCCCCAGGAGGAACGCCAGGCCAACTGCCCACCTAATGGGTCAGGTATCACACGTCCAGCTGTCAGGTTAGACTTCCAACTAGCAATTGATCATCCACGGAGCAATTGAAGAATTCTAACATTTTCTCCCTAGTATAATTTTAATAAATTCTTTTCCCCAACCCCTGTCTGCATGTCCCGGAGTGCATCTTGCCAGAGCTAAACACAAGGGCAGGCTGGTGATGCAATGACAGAGTCAAAGAGGTGGTCTGTGGGTGACGTGGAGCCAATGACAAAGTCCTTGCAGAGTCATGTGGACGTGAGGGAGACCTAAGGATTCTGAGGAGGGAAACTCTGGCTTCAAAGGGGGCATTTTCCAGGTTAAACAGACGTGAGGCCATAAATAGAAAGGGCTGTGGAACTTCAACTCAGGAGAAAGCCCAGCCTCCAGATCCCGTGCTGGTGATCAGTGAGAACACACTTTGGAACAGTTTGGGAGAGTGAGGCCATGAGGGAGAATGCCCACCGGGAGACAGTGAAGGGAGCCCCGCGCGCTGTGAGGGTCCCTACCTCAGCTGTGACTGTCACTGTAAACTTGGGCTCTCCCGCAGGGAACACAGAAAACTCCCCCTGCCCTCTGCTCAGCTGCTCGCGTGGACCTTCTCGGTAATTGCCAGGAGATGTCCCTAGTCCCCAGGCGTGGGTGAGGTGACGAGCGCCGGGGGTAAGATCTGGCCCTCCCTGGAGACGCCCCAGACTCTCCATGCAGACAGTGTCCCCTCCACTCCAGATGACATGATAATGGCTCCTCTGCGGGGAGAGCAGCCCAGGGGCCCTGCCCCTATAACTGGGGCCCAGCCTGACCGGCACGTCCCTGCACAGAGTGTGGCGCCGAGTGCAGGCAGCTGAGTGCTCCCTTGAGTTCAGTCTCAGGGCAGGAGACGGGAGAGCCGGCTCAGCGGGAGAGGCGCTCAGAGCTGCGCTGTCAGCACCTTGGGCAGGACAGGTGCCCCCTGCCTTGCCCTGAGCTGCCCGTCCATGCCCTGGCTGGCAGGAATGTGCTGGGGTGTGCATCTGAGTGGGACCCGAGCCGTGAGTTCACTGCAAATCCCGGGCCCTGGGGTCCCTGACAACGAGGGGAAGAGGGAGGGGGTCACTGTGGAATCGGTGCCAACTCCTGTATGACCAGAGTCACTGAGTCTTTCAACCATGTTTAAAGGAAGTCTGTTGATATTCTCAGACCTAATAGATTAGGGTTAGTGTGAATATATGAGGACACATTTTTGTGCTGAGTTCATTAGAACTGGAGAATCCTACAGCATCAATAAGTCCTGAGGACACAGACACACACGTGCGCACACGGAATTACAGTGCTTAGTAACGACACACATTTTTCCTATTTTCAGCCCCTCTTCAGTTGGATGAAGGTTTTCACTAATTTTAGCAAAGATACTCTCTCCCCTCTGCGTGGGTTTTGTGTTGTGTGTGATCCACATATTTTTCTCACGAATATGGAAAAAAAATCCCTACTGTCCTTTCTTAACCTGAGGCATTATGGAAAGGGAAAAGAATCTGCAGTGAGATGAAATTCAGGTAATTTTCAAGTCTGCCAAGAGATGTGAGTGATGGAAAGGAACCAGTGTACACTTTTTTTTTAACTTAGAAATTAGAATATGACTGGCTTTTTAAAGTTAACTTTGCATTTTTACTCAGAAATGCACTAAAATATATCTTGGGCTGTCCGTGGTCTGAAGTTTGCTGCTGCTGCTGCTAAGCCGCTTCAGTCGTGTCCGACTCTGTGCGGCCCCATAGAAGGCAGCCCACCAGGCTCCCCTGTCCCTGGGATTCTCCAGGCAAGAACACTGGAGTGGGTTGCCATTTCCTTCTCCGGGTCTAAAGTTTGAGTCCCTGCAAATTTCATGCGTTGAAAACCTAACCCCAAACATGACCGTCTTGGAGGTGGGTGCTTCATGCTCTCACATGTGGAGTTAGTGTTGCTGTCAGAGAGGCCCTGCAGAGCGCCATAGACTTTTCCATCACATGAGGACACTCTGAGAAGCACCAGCCGTGAATCAGGAAGGACGCTCTCACAGAGGGGTCCTTGCTACAGCCCTGTTTGTGGGTGTCCAGCCTCCAGGACTGTGAGCAGTGAATTTCTGTTGTTTATAATCCCCTGAGTGGGTGATGCTCTTTTTTTTTAATAACACCTCAAGCAGACTAAAACAGGTGAATACAGAGAAGGACCCCAGGTGGCAGTCCTGCCTAAGACTGAGGACTTGCATCGAGGCGAGCTCTGAGAAGAGGCTGAGTGATTCTGCGCTGGACGCGGCCTGCCCCGTCCTCCCCAGCCCCCGCCGTGTCCCTCTGTGCAGGGCTGAGGCCCCGACTCTGTCCATGGTCTTGGGCACACGACGTGCTCTCCTAGCAGGGCTTTCTTATTCTCTTAGGAGGCCTACACAGACCAGCCCTGATTTCTGTGCTGACCTGGGGTGAGGTGAGTTACCTTCTCCTCTGAAGGTTCAGCTTCGCATTAATTCCTGCTGCTTCCACTGGCTTGTGCGTGCACATACGAAGTCCAGAAAGTGATCATTCCCTCATTCCTGCCGTGTCTGAATCTGGTTGGCTCTGTGTCTCCAAACTGTTCTTTGCCTTGTAGTATGCCTAGGAGTTTTTTCTTGATATCTGGACATGAGGTCCTGGGTAAAAGGAACTGTTAATCAACCTCCAGTGACGTGGTGGTGAGGTGAGGGGAGACGGGAGCCTCTACGTCCTACAACGAGGTCCCAGTCTCTGTGAGCCTGTGCCTCTGGATGAGGACCTCACAGCAATGCTCTGCTTTTTTTCTCCCCAGTCGATTCGGCAGGGTGGCTAGTGTGGGCTGGATGCTGGGCGTTTCCCTTCCCGGGCCAGTCAGGCTCTGAGAAACCCCAGCTGGTTAGGCTCCAGCTAGCTAACCTCTCCTAAAGGCAGATTAAGGAGAACCTCGTGCTCTGCTGTATTTCAAAATGGTTTTTCCCCTTCCAACCCCCACTGAAAAGCACAAGGAGATTTTGCCACTGATTTTTTTCTACTAATTTTTCCCTCAAAGAAATTTTTCCCTCACAAAACTCAGAACTGTGGGGATCTCCCTATAACTTGGCCTTCCTGGAGTTTCTAATTGCCAGACTTTTCCGCGCGGAGCCTCTAGCAACCCATGGAGCCTGCATAAATCCATTATAAGTTCAGGGTTTTCTGCCCTGGCTCCAAGGTGTTTCCCTCATAAACCTGTGCTCCAGTACCCTCTATCCCTGCTATTCAGTGTCCATCTCTCCAGTCATGGAAGCAGAGATTCCCCTTTGTTCTCGCCTCTGTTAGGAATCCAAGAATTTACAGAGTAATCTGTGTTTTAATTATTGTTAGGACAGAAAGTTGACTTCCATGAGGGAGCAGAAACCAGAAATGCATGACTGATGTTTTATCGTTCTTTTGTATCTGATGAGCTGTGAGTTATCCAAGGTGGACGACTGTATTAACTTTAATCAGACTCTACTATAATCTCAGTAATATTGTTTCATTTTTCAAAGTTAATATGTTACTATACTAGAATGATCATATATTCTAAAGGGGAAGGGTATATCACTGATTTTCTCTCATGTCACCTGTAATATGTATATTCAGGACATATTATTTAACACCAATTATTGGTCAGCCAGGGCTTCCCAGGTGGTGCTATTTGGTTAAAAAAAAAACCCACCTGCAATGGAGGAGACATAGAGACTCGCGTTCAATCCCTGGGGGCGGGAAGATCCCCTGGGGCAGGCATGGCAACCCACTCCCAGTATTTTTCATGCAGAATCCCAGGGACAGAGGAGCCCGGTCGACTACAGTTCACGGGGTCACTAAGAGTCGGACGCAACTGAAACTTGGCGTGTACAGACGCAGGCACTCGTCAGTCGTGTTATTGATCAGGAGAGACGTGGTTCTCAAGTTCCTGGACCTCACAGGCTAGCGGAGCATCAGCTTATACAAGTGGACAGAAATAAATGCAAAATAGTAAGTGGGACCTTGCAGCTGATCCCGTGCATGCGCTCTCTAGGCTGAGACCCTCCTGTGGAGCAGGACAACGTCTCCCTTCTCAGAAGACAGAAAAGGCAAGAATCCTTTTCCACTTTGATTGTGTAAGAAGACTTCTGATGGCATCACCAGCTCAGCCCCCTTTCTGCTCCAGGACACTCTGACGTCTTCTCCATGTCTCTTCACAGAGATGCCCTGAGACACGCAGGGGAGGCGTTTCTGGAAACCATCTCTCTGTTACAGATGGTGGTTGGGGCTCTGGGTAACGTCATCCTTTTCTTCCACAGCATCTGTCCAATCTTGCTTGGCCGCAAGATGAGACCCACAGAAGTGATTCTCGCCCACATGGTTTTGGCCAATCTTTTGATTATTTTCTCCCCTGGGATTCCCCACATAATAGTAGCTTTTGTGTCAAGGAAGCCCCTGAACAGCCTCGGGTGTAAGTTTGTGTATTACATACAGAGGGTGGGCTCAAGGCACCACCCTGTGCTCCACCTGCGTCCTGAGCACCTACCAGTCCTTCACTCTCACTCCCAGGAGGGCGGAGTGGGCGATGCTCAGAGGAAGTGCCCCCAGGGTCACTGGCCCTTCCTGCTGCGCCTGCTGGTCGCTCAGTTTCCTAATGAATATCTATGTTCCTGTGACAGTCACTGGTCCACAGGGCACAGACAACTGTACTGATAACCAATGCAGGTGGTTCTGCTCCTCCTCAGCTCCTAAAGCATGCTTTCTGTACTTGTGGTCCGTCTCTGATGCCGTGTTTATTGGCCTGATGGTCTGGTCCAGCGGCTCCACGGTGCTTCTCCTGCTCAGACACCGCCAGAGGGTGCAGTATATCCACACCCCCAGTGGGCGCCACAGATGCGCCCCGGAGACCTAAGCTGCCCACACCACCCCGATGCTGGTGGTCACCTCCGTCACCTTCTACGCACTGGACTGCATCTTTGCTTTCTGTACTGCTGCGTTTTTAGGCTTTCGCCTACCGCTACTTCATCCCACCAACATTCTGGCTGGACGTTTCCCCACGGTCCGCCCGCTGCTGCTGCTCCTGAGGGGTCCTAGAACTCACAGGGGCTGCTCTTGGGTTTTTAGGCATCATGGCTGAAACAGTAAATATGAAGAAGCTTAAATGTTAGCTACAAGTTCTATATTTTATAACTATCTACTGAGCACTGTTTATCTTGAAGTATAAATTAGCACATACCATTAGAGAAGCTTTGGTTGTGCAACAGAATAATACAGTATTTGTGTGTGGTTGTTATACAGTCGCTAAGTTGTATCTGACTCTTTGCAGCCCTATGGACTGCTGTGGAAGCATGCCAGGCTTCCCTGTCCTCCACTATCTCCTGAGTTGGCTCAAATTCATGTCCATTGAATCGGTGATGGTAACCAACCATCTCATCCTCTGCTGCCCTCTTCTCCTTTTGCCTTCAATATTTCCCAGCATCAACGTCTTTCTCAGTGAGGCAGCTCTTTACATCAGGACAAAGTATTGGACCTTCAGTCTGAGCATCAGTCCTTCCAATGAATGTTCAGGGTTGATTTCCTTTAGGATTGATAGGTTTCATTTCCTCACAGTTCAAGGGACTCTCCAGAGTCTTCTCCAACACCGCAATTCGAAAGCATTAATTCTTCGGTGTCAGCCTTTTGTATGCGCATCTGTGCATGACTACTGGAAAAGCCATAGCTTTAACTATGCAGTCCTTCGTTGGCAAAGGATGTCTTTGCTATTTAATATGCTGATCAGGTTTGTCATAGCTTTTCTTCCAAGAAGAAAGCATCTTCTCGTACCATGGCTGCAGTCACCACCTGCGGTGATTTTGGAGCCCAAGAAAACAAAACCTGCTGCCGCTTCGACTTTCTCTCCTTCTAGTCGCCCTGAAGTGATGCGACCGGATGCCATGATCTTCGTTTTCTGAATGTTGAGCTTTAAGCCAACTTTTTCACTCTCCTCTTTCACTTTCATCAAGAGGCTGTTTAGTTCCTCTCCACTTTCTGCCACTAGAGTGGTGTCATCTGCATATCTGAGACTGCTGGTATTTCTCTTGGCAGTTTTGATACCAGCTTGTGCTTCATCCAGCCCATCATTTTGCATGATGTACTCTGCATATAAATTAAACAGCAGGGTGATAATATACTCCTTTCCCAGTTTTGAACCAGTCTATTGTTCCATGTAAGGTTCTAACTATTGCACCTTGACCTCCATACAGGTTTGTCAGGAGGCAGGTAAGGTGGTTTGGTATTCCCATCTCGTTAAGAATTTTCCAGTTTGTTGTGATATAGCATAGTCAATAAAGCAGAAGCAGATGTTTTTCTGGAATTCCCTTGCGTTTTCTGTGATCCAGCGGACGTTGGCAATTTAATTTCTGGTTCCTCTGCCTCTTCTAAACCCTGCTTGTACATCTGTAAATTCTTGGCTCACATACTGCGGAGGCTTGGCTTGAAGGATTTTGAACATAACCTTACCAGCGTTGGAAATGAGCGCAGTTGTCCAGCAGTGTGAGCGTTCTTTGGCAGTGCCCTCCTTTGGGTATTTGTATAGAAAGCAAAACGTCACAAGTCTAGTTAATACCATATCTGTATATAGTTACAGAGATTTGTCTTATGTGACAACTTTTAAGATTGCTCTCTCAGCGACCTTCAGATATGCAGTAGAGTATCGTCGTCACATCTTGTATACTTTCTCTCCATAATTACTTATAAAAGGAAGTTTGTACCTTTTTTTCTATTCTTTACTAATTCTTTCCTCTCTTTTTTGAATGTTGACCCCGCCTGCAGGATCCCGTCCCTGACCAGGGATTAAACTCGTGCCCTCAGCAGTGACAGCACCAGGTCCCCACCACAGGACAGCCAGGGAACCAAGTTCCTGTGCCTTTTGATTTCCCTGGGGGCTCAGACAGTAAAGCGTCTGCCTGCAGTGCGGGAGACCCAGGTTCGATCCCTGGGTCGGGAAGATCCCTCGGAGAAGGCAATGGCAACCCACTCCAGTGTTCCTGCCTGGAAAATCCCATGGATGAAAGAGCATGGTAGGCCACAGTCCATGGGGTCGCAAAGGGTCGGAGACGACTGAGTGACTTCACTTTCACTTTCTGACATGTGTACCCAGTACCAAATTTTTACATAAAATCCCATCCACCTACAAGGCAAATCAATGTTGGCACCGCCTTGAGAGATCCGGAAGTCAAACCATGAGATAACAGCTCAAGAGCTATTCACAGAAACACCAAGGAACTCAGTTACCCTCCTGGACAGTGTAATTCTCTGAAAGAATTGGCCTTTATTCGGTATCATTTGAAGTGTGTCCACACACTTTATTTCCACATTAGTTTGACTAATACCTGATGTACATTGATTGGCACTTATTCCAATATTGGTCCCGATAAATATCATTCCTGAGTGGTGGGGAGATTTTATTTCATGATGATGCTATGAAACCTGGAAAATGGAGGTGATTTTCTACACTCTTGTATCTTTGTTTCACTCCTATTTCTTTAATATGCTGTAATGCCACACATAATTATCAATATTGTACAGTGGATCATTTTACCTTTGAACCTGGACTTTCTTTCCATATTTGACCCTCAGTAAATATCACTGACTTGATGGATTGAGTAACAGGAAGGAATAGTAGAGGGTGCCCACTCCTGTCTGTCAAACGTTTAGTTTTCATCACTGTTGTGCAGAATCTTGGGACTTTGTTTTCTGCTTTATCCTAATCACTATTCTCTGAGTTCCTTTTCTCTAATACTATCTTTTAGGAAAATGTGGCATATTTATTATTGCACTTTTTAAAAGAGGTCGTCTTAATGTGTAACTCTATGTATAGAATGCTCTAGTCATTACATGTGGGTTCACAAATTCTTATATTCTGGTTAGAACTACTATGACCATTTCAAAGAATATGTAAGAACTGAAATGCTCCAACCAAAATGGATAAAGAAACCATGCACATGCTGTACAAAACACTCACTTTCTCTCTAACGACACACAGGCCGAAAGTGAGAGGATGGAAAAAGATATTCCTCACAAATGAAAATCAAGAGAAAGTCAGAGTAGCAATACTTATTAAGAGAAAATAGACTTTAAACTAAGATTGTTACAAGAGACAAGGAAGGACACTACATAACGCCCAAAGGACCAGTCCAGAAGAAGATGAAACAGTTGTGAATATGTCTGCAGCCGGCGTGGGAGCACCTCAGTACAGAAGGCGAATCCGGTGTGTGTGTGACACTCGAGCCCCTCCCTTCCAGATGAGCCCAGTGGCCGCCTGGGACGGGAGCTTCCACACTGGACGGCTCAGATCTGGACACTTCCACCCGCTCAGCTAGAAAGTCTGTTCATGAGTCATGGGTTTCAAATATCAGAATCCAGGGCATTAGTAATTCTTTCTCTGTCATTACCTAGTTGAGGAATGGCACACAGTAGGCCCAAACTATCTCTGTGTGTTTGTGTCCAGTAACGTCCGCATGGTGAATGGTCATTCAGCAGATGAAGGCGATTATCACGCACACCGTCCCAGACAGGGGCCACGAGTGTGCAACTGCATAGAGGCAGTAGACGTCCCATCCACCTGGGTTATCTTGGAAAACCCATGTTTGTGAAAGGGGGACGTGTCTGCTGCCTTCATGTGCCGATTCTCCACTGAAGGAGCCCGATGCAGAGAGTGTACCGTGTTCCCTCGGGACAATGATCCCAGGCCCACTGAGCACCTAATGGAGCAGGTTTCAAGGATCCAGATACCAATTTAAACTCCAACTAGCAATTAATCATTACAGCGGTCAACTTAAAGAATTCTGAAGTCTAATATTGTCCTAATAAATTCATCTTGCTAACCCCTGTCTGCACATCTAGGAATGCATGCGACCAGGCCCATGGCCCAGAACACAGGGACAGGCTGGAGGTTCAATGAGAGGCTCAAGGAGGGGGCTCCATGGGTGACTTGGAACCAATGACAAAGTCCTTGCAGAGTCATGTGGACGTGAGGGAGACCTGAGGACTCTGAGGAGGGAAACTCTGGCTTCAAAGGGGGCGTTTTCCAGATTAAACAGACCTGAGGCCATAAATAGAAAGGGCTGTGGAACTTCAACTCAGGAGAAAGCCCAGCCTCCAGATCCCGTGCTGGTGATCAGTGAGAACACACTTTGGGAGAGTGAGGCCATGAGGGAAAGTGAGGCCATGAGGGAGAATGCCCACCGGGAGACAGTGAAGGGAGCCCCGCGCGCTGTGAGGGTCCCTCCCCCGGCTGTGACTGTCACTGTAAACTTGGGCTCTCCCGCAGGGAACACAGAAAACTCCCCCTGCCCTCTGCTCAGCTGCTCGCGTGGACCTTCTCAGTAATTGCCAGGAGTTGTCCCTAGTCCCCAGGCGTGGGTGAGGTGACGAGCACCGGGGGTAAGATCTGGCCCTCCCTGGAGACACCCCGGACTCTCCATGCAGACAGCGTCCCCTCCGCTCCAGATGACATGATAATGGCTCCTCTGCGGGGAGAGCGACCCAGGGGCCCTGCCCCTATAACTGGGGCCCAGCCTGACGGGCACTTCCCTGCACAGAGTGTGGCGCCGAGTGCAGGCAGCTGAGTGCTCCCTTGAGTTCAGTCTCAGGGCAGGAGACAGGAGAGCCGGCTCAGCGGGAGAGGAGCTCAGAGCTGAGACTGTGCAGGATGCAGGCTGACCCTGCCTTACCTCTGCGCGTCCATACCCAGGGTCGCAAACAGTTGGACACGACTGCAGCAACTTGGCACACACGCAGGCAGCATTGTTTCTCAAACCAGCACAGCTGAGCACAGGCAGCAGAGGTCACAGCTAAAGGAAGAGATCCAATACGAGGTTAGTTTTGTTCTTCTCTGTTATGACTGGGGCCACGGCGAGACGTAGCTTTCTAGGAATGCCATGGAAGTTGCAAGTAATTGTAATTCACAGCAGAGATCAGAATCCATAAGTCTTGTATCTCCTCCCTCTGTTGCTGGAGATGCTGTGGAATAGCAGTAGCTGATGCTCACAGGATGTTGAGTGTCCAAACACTGCGGGCAGAATCTGTTAGTCAACAGGGTGAGCTGTACTTGTCCTCAAACAACTCTCAATGTATTGGAAGAGAAAATGTTGGTTGCTCAGTCGCGTCCAACTCTTTGCAACCCTGTGGACTGTAGCCCGCCAGGCTTCTCTGCCCGTGGGATTCTCCAGGCAAGAAGAGTGGGCAAGAGAAGGCAGGAAGATCCCTTCTCCAGGGGATCTTCCCAACCCAGGGACTGAACACGAGTCTCCTGCATTGCAGGCAGATTCTTTACCATCTGAGCCACCAGGGAAGCCCAAAGAGAGAGGTGGCGTAAAAACAAAAGCAAAAGAAAAAAAGCATAGATTTAGTTTTTGTGTTTTTTTTTTTTTTGAGTAAATGACATTTTATTATTCAAATTCTCTGGTGTCAATGTGCAACAGGAAAATCACTTCCTCCTCGTAGACTGACTTCCATTTCAGCAGCAGCATCAGTGGGAGGTGGGTATAGGAACAGTGGGATGTTAAAGAAAGTTCATCTTCTCTCCAACGGAGCAAGAATTTCAGCTTCTTTCCCAAGGTAACATCTGTGTTTACATCAGTGATCTTAGCCCCTTTTGCTGCTTCTAGTATCTTCTCTTTCAAGTTTTCTTTTTATTATTTATTTTTTTAATTGGAGGCTGATTACAACATTGTAGTGGTTTTTGCCCTACGCTGCCATGAATCAGCCATGGGTGCACATGCGTCCCCCATCCTGAACCCCTCCTCCCACCTCCATCCTCATCCCATCTTGAGACTGAGATAGCAAATCAGAACCCGTCATTGAGGATTATCATCAGGCGACTGTGAGCAAGTGAAACCAAGTGGGCTGGAGTCTGAGGGAGCAAGACAGTTGAAGGAGTGGAAAGAAGGGAATTCCAGGAAAAAGGATGGATGTGAATTGCTGGGACAAAAGGAAAATGTGTTTCTTTTTTTAAGGGAAGTAAATTCAGCTGGACTTCAGACGAGAAACACTAGTAAGATGGGAAATGCCTTAGGCGCCTGACCTTGAGTGTTATAATCATCCCTCACATTCCGGGTGGGCAGAGAGTTTATCTTTTCAAAACACCAGCTCTTGTCTTTGCTGATCTTTTATCACTATGGTCTGTATTTCATTTACTTCTGCTTTGATTTTTGTTAATGCTTCCTTCTGGTGAGCATTGGGCGTAGTCTTTTTCTCTTTCCGTTCCTGGATGCATACAGTAGACTCTGCTCCTTAAAACCGTCCTTAGGGACTTGCGTGGCAGTCCAGTGGTTGAGACTTCGCCTTCCAATGCAGGGGGTACAGGATCCATCCCTGGTCCTGGAGCTAAGGGATCCCACATACCTTGAGGTCAAAAAACCAAAACATAAAGACAGAAACAATGGTAACTAATTCAATAAAGACTTTAAAAATGGTCCACATCACAAAAAAATCTTAACAAAAAAGACTAGTTATCATATTCGTTTCCAAGTTTAGGAGGATTCTCATTTTTACAAAAATGAAAACTAATGAAGATGTAAAGCAATCTGTCTGTGCATTGAGTCTAACAACCAAAGTATTTTTTTAGCTTTCGGGTGACATAATTGACAAGCAAAAACTTACGAAGGTGTACACCTGGATGTTTTGACTGAAGTGTTTATTTTTACATACGGCCTGAGGCAAGCTGGAAACAGCTCTAGAAAAATCTCTCCACAGACTTCTCAGCAAGTCAAGACCTGCAAAATTATTAATGATTAAAATTCTTTGCAAACTAAGGTTATTTTCCATACCAAATAGATCATCTGAGGGACTTTCAGCAGCCTGTATAGTCAGAGAGCTGCCAATTTCATGATGGGTGTTTTGTATACTATCACATCAATATATAATTTAGATTTCTGCACAGTTGGAACTATATTCTTTGAAAATTTTAATAACTTATGTAACCCCGTAATATGTATATTATTCTGCCTTTCTGTTTAATTTTCTTCATGCATGATAACGGTAAGGAGGATGAAAATGAATTATAAATATGGTGCAGGCACTGACTCCACGGACGTGAGTTTGAGCAAACTCTGGGAGATAGTGAAGGACAGGGAAGCCTGGCGTGCCACAGTCCATGGGGGTCAAAAAAAGAGTCAGACACGACTGAGCGACAGAAGAACAACCATGTATTTTTATTTTTGTCTCCTTTCACTTATTTACCAACTACACATTTATTAGACAATTTATTATTATGTGTCAATCATATATTTTTTACCAACACAGGCATGGCTTCTAAGCTCATAGGTTTTACATCTGTGTAGGGAGTCAGAATATAAAAGTAAATAGAAAGAAATACAAAGTAATAATGATAAAATGTAAAATAGGTGTCAATGGTATACTTCTGCGGGTTCAGTCCCTCCTCTGTGATGGATGATGGTGTCTCTCTTCAGAATAGAAGGTCCAGGACCTGTGTACAAAGTCATATAGGAGTCCCCATGTCTGCACTAGCAAATCCTGATCTTCACGCCAGGCCGCTCTGAAGCCCTCTCCACATGTGCTCAGAAGGATGTGAGAAAGCAAAAGTGCCAGTTGCTCGGTCATGTCCGAACCTTTGTGACCCCGTGGACTGGAGCCTGCCAGACTCCTCTGTCCATGGGATTCTCCAGGCAAGAATACTGGAGTGGGTTGCCATTCCCCTCTCCAGGGGATCTTCCTGACCCAGGGATCAAACCCGTGTGTCCTGCATTGCACGCGGATTCTTTACTGTCTGAACCACCAGAGAAACCCACATTCAGAAAGATGCTCCCCCACTAGAAAGAATCAGGGGAAATGCTTCTGAAAGCCCTATTTCTGTTACAGGTTGGGAACGGGGCTCTGGCTAACATCATCCTCTTCTTCTGTAATGTCTCCCCAGTCTTGCTTGGCCACAAACAGAGACCCCTGCAGACGACTGTCACCCACATGGCCGTGGCCAACTCCTTGGTTCTTCTCTCCGCTGGGGCTCCCCACACACTGGCAGCTTTTGTGTCAAGGAAGCCCCTGAACAGCCTCGGGTGTAAGTTTGTGTATTACGTACAGAGGGTGGCTCTCAGCACCGCCCTGTGCTCCACCTGCGTCCTGACCACCTATCAGTCCTTCACTCTCACCCCCGGGAGGGCGGAGTGGGCGATGCTCAGAGGAAGGGCCCCCAGGGTCACTGGCCCTTCCTGTTGAGTCTGCTGGATGCTCAGTTTCTTAATGAATATCTGGATTCCTGTGAGCATCTCTGGTCCACAGGACGAGCACAACTATACTGACGCCCAAGGCATGTGGTTCTGCTCACCCTCGGCTTCTAAAGCAGGCTTTGTCTACCTGTGGTCCGTCTCGGATGCTGTGTTTCTCACCCTCATGGTCTGGTCCAGCGGCTCCACGGTGCTTCTCCTGCAGAGACACCGCCAGAGGGTGCAGTATCTTCACACCCCCGCTGGGCACCACAGATGCCCCCCGGAGACCAGAGCCACCCACACCATCCTGATGCTGGTGGTCACCTTCGTCACCTTCCACCTGCTTAATTCTGTTCTCACTTTTTATATCGGGGCCCATGATGATTTTTGCCTGTGGTTGATGCTGCTCTCAGATGCCTTGGCTTCGTGTTTTCCCACCGTTTCCCCCTTCCTGCTGCTCCTTAGGGATCCTAGAACCCCCAGGTTCTGCTCCTGAATCTTGGCAAATAGATGGGGAAACAATGGAACAGTGACAGACTTTATTTGAGGGGGAGCTCCAAAATAACTTCAGGTGGTGACTATAGCCGTGAAATTCTAATGCGCTTGCTCCTTGGAAGAAAAGCTACGACCAACCTAGACAGCATATTAAAAAGCAGAGACTTTACTTTGCCAACAAAGGTCCATCTAGTCAAAGCTATGGTTTTTCCTGTAGACATGTATGGATATGAGAGTTGGACTGAGAAGAAAGCGAGTGCTGAAGAATTGATGCTTTTAAACTGTGGTGTTGGAGAAGACTCTTGAGACCCTTGGACTGAAAGGAGATCCAAACAGTCCATCCTAAAGGAGATCAGTCCTGGGTATTTACTGGAAGGACTGATGCTGAAGCTGAAACTCCAATACTTTAGCCACCTGATGCAAAGAACTGACTCATAGGAAAAGAGCCTGATGCTGGGAAAGACTGAAGGCAGGACAAGAAGGGGAAGACAGAGGATGAGATGGTTGGATGGCATCACCGACTCAATGGACATGAATTTGGGCAAACTGCAGGAGATAGGGAAGGATGATGGAGTAAACGGCAGTAAAGGGAAGCCTGGTGTGCTGCAGCCCACGGGGCTGCAAAGAGTCGGAACACACAACAACAAAATGAAGGTGTTACAAATCATCAAGTTCAAAATAAAACCTCCATCTGTGCCCTGAGACCACTGGTAGCCTTTGCTTATTGAAAAGGAGGATAAGAAAGAATCTTGGGTGTTAGGAAAAGGGAGAGAAAATGACCATTCTGTAAGTTCCTACTCTTCATATACTTTTCATGCATGACACCATCGATGTCACGTCATATCCTGTGTGGGATCCACGTTTGATAGCTCCAGGTCGGTGGATTACACTTTAGATGTAAACACAGCCTGTGATCTTTCACAACAAGAAGCAAAGGCTGAAACTGGGTCTATTTGCATATTAAGAACCAGTCTACCCCACCTCCTCCAGGAGTGTGGGATGGACATGTAAACAGGGTTGTATTTAAAATGGAAAACCAATAAGGACCTACTGTAGACACAGGGAACTCTGCTCAGGGTTTGTTGGCAGCCTGGATGGGAGGGGAGTTTGGGGAAGAGTGGATCCGTGTGTATGTGTGGCTGAGTCCCCTTGCTGTCCACCTGAAATGGTCACGACACTGTTAATCAGCTCTCCTCCAATACATGATCAAGTATTAAAGAATAAGTACAACTTGTCAAACAAAAAAGAATCCATCAAGTTGTCCATCAGGCAAATTTCATCAGTTCAGTTCAGTTCAGTCGCTCAGTCGTGTCCAACTCTGCGACCCCATGAATTGCAGCATGCCAGGCCTCCCTGTTCATCACCATCTCTCGGAGTTCACTCAGACTCA